>DWKA01001897.1:0-11507 GCA_018249155.1 Panoquina ocola ocola | reverse complement strand
ATTGGATGTGACCCTCAGTTTAGTTTGAAAATAAAGTTTAAAGTTTGTGAGTTTTTAATCTGATTGTTAAAAGTGACCACAATAATATGCATGAAGTAATGACGGTCTGGATGACGGATTTCTTCATTGCCAATAGTCGGGCATAAGCTAAGGCGGAATCTTCTGACTCCGGAACCTCCATAAAAAACATTTAAACAAGAATGATAGTCTGGTCGACAGTTTTCTTGTTTGCCAATAGTAGGGTATAAGCTAAAGCGGGATTTTCGCAGTTCTGACCCTCCATAAAAAACGTTTAAACAAGAATGATGGCACGATGCAAATATCACAACTTATTCGGTTATTAAAGTCGCGTTATTTGCACCATCAAAACACGGCACGAGATGGTAGTGACCACGCCGCGGCCGATAAATCTGCCGCACTTAGCCGGCAACCGGTAAATAACTATGGGATTTCCGCGTGCGAGCCTACGATGCGTCCGCGCATAAATCTATGCCCGCATTGTGATATTGTGTTGCCATTACGGCTCCGGGAACCTGGGTACATAAATACACGCGTACAGACCAGCGCTAAGCCTCCGTGTCGTCTGTTTGTACAGCCTGACGTTATCTAACGTTTATATTATGAACAGGGAGAGACAGGAGTAAAAAAAAAAAAACAAAGACAAGCTGTTGTAGAGCAAAAAGTATTGTAGCTGTGCTGTTAGGCATTGAGGAGTTCCCTCGTCTGGAGCCAACCTTGAGTCAATTATAAAGCTATGCTTCTCGTAAAGTAGGTAAAGATACGTCATCATCGGAACAAAATCAGAATCATTCATAAGATATGTTTGATACATTTATCCGCGTCATTTTTTAATCTACCACTATTTTAGAAACGTTCTTTGTAGTGGAGAAGGTATGGCGAAAAATTCTCCTCAGCACATCTTTTAAGCAAAAGTATATGTATGGAACAACTTAATTTAAAAGGCCAAGTTACTATTTTAGAGTCTACTGCTATTACAGACCGTACTGATAATTTCAAGTCAAGGTCCAATTTTGTACGAGTATATTATATATAGATTTGTTATAGGTTTCCATAAAGATTTTGCTGTAAGCGGTATATCTTCGTCTTGTCTGTTACTCGGTACGTTCGCGGCATCTCGCCAACGAATCGTCCGTCTTGCGTACGGCGTGTCGTGTCGTGTCGTGGCCTGTTATTTATTTAATTTACTCGGGTAACGTGTTTGGAAATTTTGTATCTCAGTTGAAATGTTGTTTCACTACGAGTCGGCGTATTTACTAACATACCTTCACAAATGAAGTTAATCGTCTCGTGTTGCGGTTTATGGTTGATAAGTGATGTTGATTAATGTTCAGAACGTTTATCTCTTTAGTTATACATATAGTTTACGTTTTGTAAGTCAGAGCTTGACTTGTTTCCTTTGAGATTCTACATATATGTATTATCTAGAGTGGTAAAGAATTTGGTAGTAGACATTCGTTTATTTCAATCTTATTTAAAGTTGCTCTGAAAGGCAAGGTTACCCGAATCTGTAGCACATTGAACCGTATATGATGGATCCTATTGGTTTCCCAGATGTTACATGTTTTAGTTACGGTCCAGTGTTATGACTAGCAACATATTTGAGGCTTTATATCGCAGTCTTCGGCAGTAGTCGAACGACTTTAAACAAAATTATACTTTCAGCCGACTTCAAACGAATTATATTTTGAATTGATCGAACTTTTTATTTTCATTATTAAATTCAGATAAACACATCCTCGACTCTAACGATCGCTTTATCTCCAACCCAGATGGTCGTAGCCGTTTTTATATCAATAAAATTATCAGTCAGAACAACACCATTCCTTTGCTATAAAACGAAGCTAGGGCTTATACCAGGGTAGGCGAACCTTTATGCATAAACGTGCCATTTTTTAAAGAAATGTTTGATATGATCATAAACGTGCGATCTAATAATTTTGACTGAGTGATTTTTGGGAAAATAATAATAATACTTTATTTCGATACTAAAACGGTACATTTTGCGATGTTTCAATTAAATTCGTAATATCAGTTAAAATAAAATTAGTGTTACTTTTGTTGTCGTAGATCTGATTCGCGCATTTAAGGGTAAACTGCAAGTTTTTAAGGGACTGGTGCCGTGCCCAAACTATTGTGTTGTGTGCCATTGGTTCGCCATCCCTGGTCTATACCAAGATGACTATAACGAGACACTTTGGGGCACTCGCGTTGAAAGTTGCTCGGATAAGATGGGAACTGGCGTCCAGCGAGTTACGGTGCGGTGCGCGATGATCGATAATAATGGTAATTTCGCGACCAACACGTGTTGAGTCCGAGATCGCGATGGTGTTCGCCCTATTAGGACGCACTAAGGGCCTCACTGGGCCCCACTAGTGGCTGCCATGAGTGCCACGGACATCGGTGCACTATTCTATCCCTATCTTCTGTCCCTCTCGCACTTGGATTTTCTGGAATATGCTACAAATTGCATAGACACACATAATTATGTAGGTCAACGAATGCAAAAGACTGTAGATTAGATTTATTGTAGAGTTGCTTTATAAATTGTATAACTGTTGTCGAAACTAAAGCAGTGTTTCATTTAGCCCCTTGGAATAAGATGTATTTCTAATTCAGCTTGCAAGATTTGACTTAGTACTAACATGGCAATTTATATAAACACTTTTAAAACTCAATGGCAAGTGTCAATAAATGGAAGACTACTTGAGTCCTTTTAAAATTGGTCTGTTTAAAAGTTTTATTTTCGAACATCTTTACAGGCTACTGTTTCTCAGTGTCGTTACGCAATTCTGCCTCTGAAATACATGTCACTACGTATGAAATGTCTCCATAGCTTGAAAGACCTACCGTTTTGTCATCGGAAACCAGATAAGGGCAAAGTGATCAGGTTTGTGAAGAACTTTAGCAAATTCAGGCAAACATTGTGACAGAATAAGCTAACTCGAGTTGTTTAGAACCTAAGCAGGCTTTTAGCTAAGCTATTAAGTTTCGTTATAATGATCAGTGAACTTTAGCGTGCACTTTGAATCACAATTACATACGTAATGGTAGTTACAAGTAGGGCCGTCCCCGTCGCCTTAAGATAATGGCCGTAAATAAGATGCTTAACAAAATTACGTGATAAATGGTACCTAATTGTCCTGACATTTGTTAACTTTAAGAATGTTTCTATGTTTGTTTGTGTCATATTATTATCATTGTGATCATGATGACGGCTGAAATTTTCGAAAGATTTAAGTAAAAATATCTGAAAAGTAAAACTGTAGTATAACCTGGTTTGTGATAAAGCATAATCTATTTAGAAAAATTCGCGGTTAAGTTTAATTGGAGACCGGCTAATCAATCAAGTAAAGAAACTAAGTACCATGTACACGCGTATCTACAAGATTAGGTCGGTGCTTCTTGGTACAGAACTTACCCACCTTCAAGAGGAAACTCATCTACCTCGCTCATTGGTACAGCATAAGCAAAGCGATTAGCTTGGGCTTGATGTCTTCAGTTCTTTGTTTCCGGCTTGGAGTCGATGGATGACCGGAGAATCCTGAGATTGGCTTAGATTTCACTGTTACCATGATGCCATCAAGCGCTTATGCTTCAATCTATACAAGGCTGACCTCAAACTCCGTTATCATCAGAATGAACGCGTAAACCCAAAGCCTACGAGTTGATAGTGATCTCGGTTGGACGCTACACGTGTCGTTCGTAAAATTACCATTACTATCGATCATCTTGCGGCGTTGTTGGCTCGAAATAGGCGCGAGCTCCGCCAGAGATCGTATCCGGAGTAGCTTCAACGCGAAGCCCTCAAAGAGTCTCGTTACAGTAATCTTGTAGTTTTTAACCTGGTTTTATAATGTTCATTTCAACTAGGACTGTTACGTACTTTTGATGGTAATTTTCTACGCTTTCGGACTTTAGCACACTCTTACCCCCATGTTAGGATTCCCTCTCTCGATGGGGACATGTATAACATAAACATTACTAACCCCTTCCAAACGAGAACAATAATTCATGCGTCACTTTAATGTGCCCTGGTTGGAAATCGAACTCGGGTCCCCTCGCTTCCAAATCAATTGAATGTCGACTTCCATACGCTACGGAGTCGAAGTTTATAAGGATAAGTATTATGAGATTGTATTTAAAATATAATTGACGGCTTGACGGGTGACGGGTCGGGATTCGTTGGGTTTCCATCTAGGGAAATTTTTGGGAGAGTGTTATAGGTTTCCTCGGGTTCTGATTCATTTAATTGTTTTTGATGTCATCATTATTAGGTGATGCTGCTACCTGCGAAAGAAAATATGTTCAGTACTTATGTTAAGTGGTATTAATATGATGGTACGTATGTTATTGAGTTTATAATTATTGGGAGGCCATATTTTTTCCCCTTAGTAAATTTAATTTGAATTAGAATAGATTAATTATCTTTAAAATACTTTATGTTACCTTTCTGCGAGTAAATTGTGACAAGAGGATGTTTATCGTAATATGCTTTCTAGTAGATAACTGATTAAATTGGGTTTATACAGCTTTCTTCCCTAACAACTCCTGTGTGCCATCAAATTCATCTATACTCGTTTTATATCCAATGCCTCGATTCTTCCAACTTCCAACTATAGCCCATACTTATTGCACACGTTTAACGTGCGGAAAATTGAATTGTAATTGCGCTGCACGAGAAATGCTTAAACGCCCATTCTTTCCGTGATAATATGCTGCTGAGCTCAAAGGTTGATTCAGAGTCAAGTATGTTCGGTAATATGAAGAGGAAATGTGTCGGTTGTTTAGTTACAAGAGAACTGTCGTTATGGTTTCAATTTTCCGGTGCAAAACAGACACTTTTAAAACGCAAAAGTGAGAGGTACAGTCATGGACAAGGTACTTGGCAAGGCGTAGAAAGAGACATTACATGCGCAGAAGTCGTTTTGCTCTGCTTTTTGTACTTCGCATCTAACTGTCTCTTTCAGATTTTTGCCAAGTTTCTTGTTATTGACTATACTTAATAAAGCGTCGTTTGATATATAGATGTTGCATCATGCCACAGTAGATCTGTGCAGTGCTTAGTAAAGCCTCTAGCTACATTTAATTATTATTGATATTATACCTGCTATGACCATAATAGCCAATGATTCAAGACAACGCTCTAGGCAATTATTGCATATTAAATGGATTGAACTGGCATTAACTTAACGATTTATATTTTTATTAAATCACCATGTCAAGTCGCGGCCGGGACTACGGGTACATCGATGCCCGTGATTAATGGAGTGTACGATTATTTGTGGCACCACTCGGCTCGTTCGGGGCAAATTATTGAGACCGCTTTGTTACTTTGCCAGTGCTGCTAATTTTATTTAGTGACCATGAAATTGGATGGTACGTGTGTCTCGTGTTTTGTTCGTACTGCATCTTCAGTAATATTTCTCGTTGTCTCTAGTCTCTACGCCATTCGGTTCCCAGCCTTTATTGTCAACGGCCAATGTTAGCGGACAGTCATTCTAGGATATCTTCGCAGTAAAATAGCAACAGGATCATCATGTACCATAACGAGGTTTCGCTTTTATCTTTATCTTTGAACGTATCTTTCGTATATTTACGGTAACGAAATATTAGATTCTATCGTTGGTTTTGTCCTATCGGGATATTATCTATTTAATTTGAATACGAAAAGGATGTTTCTTGAAGTTGACGTATTTGTGTATCTGATCTGAGATAGCGGAGACCGAGGTCTTAGGGACTGTACGGAATAAATGTTTATTTTTAGATCTTTGTTCAATTGCAGTTTGGAAAATACGACATGTAGATAAGTAAAAAATGTTTTCGAAGAAAAAATTAAGTTATGTTAGGAGTCATATTGATGGTGATAACAACTTATGAGTAATTGAGATAAGTCTTAATAAGTTTGAAATTTCCGTGTATTGGAAAAGAGGATTTTATAAATGACAAATTCGGTAAAAATATCGACTTCCTATTAAAAACGGTATCATTAGCATACAGCCTCTTACATTAAAAACGCTCTGATAACTTGAAGATTAGGATAACTTGACGCTTTATCAGTAACTTTGTATTTATGATATTGTTTCAATATTTCATTGTTATTGTGTCCTGTACGACGATCGTCTTAAACTTATTCTTAATACACAACAAACTGGTACACACAAGAAACTGAATATTCGCGTTCGTAAACATAATAATGGCCTAAGATAGAACTGGCTATATTAGTTCCCTGCAATAAAGACGCAATTTACTTAGTTTACAGCTGGTTTTACGCGCTCCTCCTCGCAGGGAAAGTTCTTGTTTTAGCGTTTAAAATTATTATTGGACTGTTTATGTTAAGGGATTTGTCTTCGTAGAAGCAGGTAATACGTACGAAACGTTAATGTTATTGTTGGCTATGAAAACTTCAAGGATTGGTTGATTGTAAGGGACTTATTAATTAATGTTTTGCAATCTCTTAGTCAAGTAAAGAAATGTAAAGAATATTTGCAATTAAAATTATCAGTGCATGAGAAACAGAATGAGCAAATTCTCTTAAATTTTTCGGACTATAGAAATGGGGATATTTATTTTCTAGTTGATACTGAATATTTAGTACTTCGATAATATTTTTTCTTAATCAAATAAAATATAGCAAATGAATAGTTTTATCAAAAACATCACTTAAATATAAAGATACTCCAAAAGCCAACACAAAAGAGTTATCTCCGGCGTCTTGTAACTTCTGTATTAATGTTATGATAGTCAATAGAAGAGTGTAAGAGAGATTGTACGCTCCCCGAACACAGATACCCACTAGAACCGTTTCACACACGGCAGTCGTGTGTTGCCCTTTACAAGACTCCTGCACACCATCCACGAGTGTACCAAGCCCGCGTCGTATAAGATGCTGCTTTTTGACGCGACTATCCTACTAACATCTTAAAATATGCGTTTGGATGCATTTTTGGTTGTTTGTTACTCCTTCACGCAAACACTGCCAAACCGTATGTGTTAGATTACTTTTATTATTTTGAAAGCTTCTTTATAGTGTTCCATAGCCAATCAGGTTTATTTGTCAATTATTTACAAGAAGATAATGGTCACGTCAAAATGAAATGTAACAAAATAAAAAATTCAACCCGTTTTTTATTGAAACATAATAATAATTTAAGAGTTTAGAATAAGATTTAAGTGGATGTATCCGCAATCCATATCGTACGACATAAGTGTTGAATAAATAATAATGAGCCGAAGCAAAGTTTTAGGTGCTCTACCAGTGCGAAAGTAAATAAATGTGTCTGGTTTGTTTACTGACATCGCCGTTTTCTCTAAGTATGTTTTATTGCGTGCGCTGCTCTGGGTGGGATGTTGCGTTCAGTGTGTTTCTAGAAGTCTTTAAACCTTTTTTGATTACTCTGTGGCTTGTGTAAAATATTGATACAGAGTAAATTACAGATACGATTGTATCGTGAAAGTATTGGTCGTAAAATAGCATTCATAAAAATACTTGTATACTTGATCGTGGTGCTTTTAATTTGATTTTATTTCATCTATAAAATCTAATGTAGCTATTTAATAATCTAATATTTGCTACATCTGAAGGGACGTTAGTTCTTTAGTCTATTGTAGTCTCTTGATTGTTGACTCCCAGTTCCTCATATTTAGAGGACTCTCGACTCTACACGCTCTGGATATCTATTACGCCTGGATTTTTCGGTTGTCTAATTAACTTTACTGTTCTAGAATTAAATGTTTTTTGTTAGTATTTGGTTTATGAGGAATCTCTGTCCTTCCTTTGCTTTACGTAGGTCAGCTTATTCTCCGATGAGCAGTCTGTCCATTATTCGATGATAATAAATAATAATATGTTTTAATTTTTTACTGTCTTCCTTTTTGTCATTTTTATGATTTACAAAATTTTAAAAGCTACCTGATATGAACAAAAGGGACCATAATATCATAATTTTCAAGTTACCTTTGCAACGTATACATCGTTGAGCCACATTAACGAGACATTACGTGATCATGTTTAGTTCGAAATACAGAGTTGCTAATTGAGTCCTATGTTACCGTTCTAGCAGTCGTAAAATACGAGTGAGAACGTCAATTGCATACATTTACTTGTAGAGTTCTGTTGCAGAGCGGTTTAATCGTGGAAAATCTTTAGTTGACCGCTCCCCGTGAGAATCGGACCGTTTGTGCAAAAAGCTAATAAAGTTGCAATGTAAAGACATCGTTTTGAAGATTGCACGGAGTGGATGAAAGTTTCCAGTGTGAACTGGCACGTCTGATGGTCTTAGTTTAGTGTGGCTAACATTTTTGTTCGCGTGGCTATGATATTAGTTTCAAGGCATTTGTTTATCTAGAGATCTGCAACTAGGACATCTTTGAGGCCTTCTTTATTTATTATATGTCTAATGTGAACACCTGCTTCACTGTTTATAGTTACATTTTGATTAAAAAATATATGGGATAAATCCTTTTGTTGTTATGGCAAATAAAGTCGATGAATTTGCTCTTTGTAATTAACGAAACTAAAATTTAAGTAAACTACCAAAAGTTTCGAATTTTTTAATTATTTACCCGAGGACGTCTTGACTCACATCCAATAATTTCAAACAACGGAGTCATTAACAGGAAACTTGGCGCCATTTTGTTCTCCGCGAAACGTAATGTCTGCAGAAATAGAGTTTATGAGCTAATTAAATGAACGTAGTCGCAGTCGGCCCGGATAGCGATGTTACATGACATTTCGCACTTGCACAAGTGAGAGTTCGATGGCCTGTAATATTAAGTTCTTGGGTTAAGATTTTGGTGCTGATTGTAGGCGAGTTAATTGAAGATTTAGTATTACTTCTGCATCAGAAGTCAATCTTTCATCTCATTGCCGTAAATAAAATACAGAAGAGAATGAATATCCTACTCTAATTACCATGAGCGCAAGGCAATCATTATGCTATTTAAGAAGGCAGACTGGAAAAATCATTCGACAATGAATAAGTGATTAGAGTACACGACTATCCGACTTAGACGATCTTTCAAACTTAATAATACAGATAATGATACCGTGATGCTCGTTAAGACTTTATTAGCTAGCTCAAGGTCGTCTGAACTAATCTATTTCGCGCTCAGCTAGGTGTTTTTGTTCATTGAAAAATAAATAAGGAAATACATGATTAGATGGTTATAGACAAGACTTGCGCAATTTATCATTCTTATCACAGCCAGACTAGATCTTCGCATTAAGGTCAAAAAATAATAAGAGAGATGGATGCCAAGATTAATGGTGTTGCTGTCTAACTAATTACGCGCCAATGCTGCTGGAACTAGATGCATTCCGGCGAACGAGCGACGGTGTTAGGCAGGCATTTGTGAGTTTTGCAGTGGGGTTGTTTGTTAAATGATTAGGTTCTGGTAATCTTAAGTAACTTTAGTATTGTTATTTACCGGTCTCGTCAATGTAAACTGTCACAGAGATATACCGATAGAAGTTTCTTCAGCTTCTTTGCTCAACAAACACTGTTTTTTATTGTTCTCGTTCAAAATATTCTAATTAAAAGCCAATTTTTTCTCTGCTAAATTAAACCAACCAAAGAATTTCCTTGCGCGATTCCGATGCCAACATTGTAGCATTAACAAAAGCGTCGCATCCGTTTTATCCAGATCCAACGACAGTTGCCCCCGATTCCCTCACGTTTCATCGCGTGCTGTGCCGTATCCCTCACGGGACTTTCTCACAGCTAGATTGGCGCTGATAAAAAGCTATTGGTGCCGGCTGGCCAGATTGCGCCGCGGACCTGAAAGCGCATGTACTGCACCTATCTCGCCGACACGGGCCATGGGCTAAGCAAACAGAATCGGGTTGTGGGCTAAGTTAGGAGAAAAACAACGTTCAACTCTTTTTTTGGATAAGTAAGATTTAGATAATCGTAATATGGAGGTAAGATTAAAGGAGCATAATTATTGGATTCCATATTTTGCAGGTATAAACATATTTATGTGAGAAATAAATATTTGTCTTCAGGTCCTGGGTGTATTTGATAAATAATGAATATTTGGTGTTAATCCTGATTGTCAGGTATGGAAAGTGTCGATGTGTGTGAACGTTTATATTGTCACGTGAATATATCTGTGTCATCCAAATGTAGTATACCCACCTTTTTTAAATTTTATTGATTAATTTTTATAACATTTAGAACAACTGTGGTCAAAATTATGTAACGATTATCGATTAATATCTAGATTTGAATAGTTACAGTAACAATGGAAATTTACTGCCTTGTTACCAAGGTTTACAGCAAGGCAAGTCAGTGAACCGACCGACTATATTTTACTAAACGCTGCCACCGATCGCTTGTACCAACATCATCTTACTTTTCACCGTCGAGAGATATTGTCCGTACAGCCGCGATCCCTACGCCTCATTACCATATACTGCGCCCGTGACAGCATCGCAATTAACTATCTGTTTATTGTTGTTGAATTATAAACGACGTTGCGTGGTATCACTCCCGTGTGGCAACCCCGAGGAAAGCGATTGTGTGAAAGCCCGTTTGTTGGTCGCTACAATGCCGTGTTCTGTGGTCCGTGTATGTTCTACTTTCTAAAGGGCTTCCTAAAACGGCTCTTTCTATTCTCTGTATAACGGGAAAAGGTCATAGAATACTATTTTAATTATTGGTTTATTACTTTTGTAATTATACTGTACTATGTGTCTTTGATTTGGGAAATTTTGTCGTCACTGTTAGGGTCGAGTGTCTACTCAGTATAAAAGGTATAACAAAAATAATCTAGTCTGTCTATTAAGACAAGTTTGTAACTTATTGTTTCACTGATAATATTTTCATTATCTACAATTGATATTTATTTTAATACAATAATAATAATATCATCTACCTATGGAGAAAGTGTTAATTAATTAATTTAAGATGCGCACTTCGTGGTAGATATTACAGAATTAATCACAAGTAAATGTCAGTTTACGTATAGAAAATATATTATCTAGTGAATTTTAAATATCGCTAAAAAATAACGGTTTCTAGTTGACACGTATTAAGTATTTCTAAGAAACTACAAACGACCGGGATGGTTTACAAGCGTTTACAAGATAGCGACGAGACGTTGAACTTTAATTTATACTTTGAGCAAGCGTTCAGTGGACGATAAATTTCAAAACTAGCCTTACCTTTGCTGCTCACTTGTTGCCTCCTTTAAAGTAAACCCAAATTTATTGCGCTTCCGTGTGTGTATGTCCCATATGCGAGCGCTATACAAGTGAACATCGTATTTCCACAGGCTTTACATGCAATATTTCTCGTAAAACATGACGTGTGTCGTCGTTTCGGGGCGAGCGGTCTATCATTGTGTAGCCGGTGTCGTTATATTTTATCGGGACTGTCTATTACTTACTGGCTGTTGTGTTTTACTGCATTTTTCTGCAAATTATAATACTTTTAAGGTGTGAAGGAGAGATGGAAACACCGATTTAAAAAGTTTCTGCTTCTTAT
>DWKA01001896.1:0-11509 GCA_018249155.1 Panoquina ocola ocola | reverse complement strand
GCGCGTTCCGCCAACTTTGGCGGATTCTAAACGGAACAAAATGTTTAGTATGCGGTATCTATTGGGGGTGATCTGTGCCGTATACTGATAGATGTAGACTACCAGATACGTTTATAGTAAAGTATTTCAACATTTTATAAGGACATAGTGGCGGCTATTCCTCAGTAATTTAATCAAATAATCAGGTATATGCATATTAATCAGCTTCCTTAATGACATAGAGTCAATTAAAGCGGTCTATGTATTTATAATTATTATCGTATGAGATAGATGGATGTCGGTTTGCAAACAAACAAGGCCGCTCTTGAACGAAGCCTTAACCTTATAAGTGCAATAAAAGGTGTTACTTCATGCTTAGACCAACTTAAATTGAATAATATTTTGGTAATAATTTGTAATGCATACATCAACATCGCATCAGACCATTCGATTACAAAATTCTAAAATAGAAGGTTACAGCAATATAAGGGAGTCTACATCAAGAAAATGTTCTTATATTAGAGTATTTTACAATTTACAGTGCAAGATTTTTATTAATATATTGAATACTCGAAAATCTACGCCTTAATCCGTTACATTAAATTTCTTCGTAAAGGTAGCGACAATGTATCGGGTATCTGAATCTTTTAGAACTTCTAAGAATGCAACTTAAGCTGTCGCTTTGAATAAATGTGAATAAATTATGGTAAATATATATGCCTTTCTAAGAAATATAAAATAAAGTTAAAATTGTATACTTTTTATTATAAGATAGCGCCGAGACTCAGTCTGATGCTCACCTTTGTAAACCGTGAACCCATCACGATCAGGTAAGGTGTTTGTGCGTCAATATTCGCGTGTTGTAAGTTATTAATTTTTTACTTAGACAATTATTATTTCTATAATTATACAGACTCGTAATAATAACTTAGCACATTAGGTATACATATTGTGTAAAATATAGACAATTGAGAGGTTAGCCGAGGTTGATTAAAACTATGTTTTACAAGCTTTTGTTAACCTTGCAATATCTGTGTGGCTAATCTTGCAAAAATCAGAACTATTTTCCTCTGAGCCTTAAGAATGTTGAATTTACATGTGACTCAGTTCCGAAGATGTTTATGGGTTAGGGACAATTAAGGGTTAGATTTAAACAAAGGAACACATTAACAATATATAATAGAATCACATGTTTTTCCTTCATTACTGTACTGTACTGTACTTGTGTTAATACATAAGCAATAATGTAACAACTGTCGGTGAACCAAATAAATAAAATAAAAATAAAATAAATTACAAATAAAGTATAAAGTCATTTTTAGTTTTTATACTATGAAAATATTATAAATTTTTCCCGCGTTTGTTTACCTTTCTTAGTGCTTACTTAGAAGACGACGTTGATTACTCTTAAAACAAAACAACGAAGAAAGCTGCATAGCTATGTTAGAAAAATATTTTTAAATTACTTAGGAATGAAAGCACTTTACGCGGCTGAGTGCTACCACTTGACCGGCAGTCGGCGCCAAGCGACACAACTTGGTACACCATTGTTTAAACATCTGCTAAGCGTCCACATTTACTATGTACACAAATATTTTCTTCTCCGAATACATTCTGCATATCGATTTCTAAAATCAAATAAATAATTAGTTTATTGCGTACCCTTATTGCCCTTAACGAATTTTCAAGACAACAATTAAAAATTTTATCTGCAGAATTGTACGTATAATTACATAACAGTTGTAATACAAGTGTTATTTATATCTTGTTATTAGATAAGCATTACTAAGGTGTCTCTACCAAATACCGTAATACATCATACGCTTATCATTGATATAATCGTGTTATCATTCTTACTCTTAGTCACAAATATTTTTCTTTAAATAAATATTTATTACTTAACAACACATGGTGTTGAGCTAATCAGAAACTAGAACTACGATTATAACATGAGCTTTTTATAAAATTAGAAAAACAAAGAGTATTTGATATCGGAAGTTGTGGCAGAATTATCTTTAAATAAATAGATATTCATTACCCAATGACACCTGGTGTTGAGCTAATCTGAGACTAGAACAACATAAGCTTTTTATAAAGTTAGAAAAACAAAGACTGTTTCATATCGGAAGTGGCAGAATTAAGTAGGTAGTTATGAATAAGGTACATTGTGTTGCGGGTGTGCACTTTCGCGATCGGCCTTCTACTCGGCAAGGCCGGCGACATACAGGCTGGTCGGTCGCTCAACCTAATAATAATACGCTACGAGTGTATGTAGTAGATTATTCAAACGGACGTGCACTTAATTATTGCACGATAAGCCGAACTAATCCTCATAAGCGTCATTATTCAACTTTAAACTTGTTAGTATAATAGCTAGGTAGAAACACAAATTATAAATAAATAATTCAGGATAACTTTAAAATACGGACGCATAATGTTATTCAAATAACGTTGCTAGATTGAAATCGGATTGGCTCAATCTAGCCGTACTGTTTTATATCGAGTCACCTAGTTAGTATAAATCACTATAATCGTGTGGATCAGCGAGTTACATGAGATATCATCCGGATGGAACAGTTTCCATTAAATTTCGCTCAAAACCGCGTCTACTTCGTTATCAATCAATTTATCTAACGTTACTAGCAAGCAGACGTAAGATTTGTTGACCCACTGCCTCCGAGACCGGTTTGACACGCAACGGACTAGCTATTTAGTGTAAGTTTAGTTTCATTTGCCTTTGTAAATAATATAATAAACGACTTATCACGAAATAACTTTTGGTATTTATTTATACATAAACGTCAATGTGTGTTTCACAGACATGTATGTCTGTTGTGTGTATGTTCACTATGTTCCAAATGACTTCGTAGCGTCTAGGCGGATTTTGATAAAATCTTCAAGCAGCCTTTTAATTAGCCTAGCGGATGATCCTGTGAAGTTTTATAGAGATCGGATTTTTTTTACATTTCAACATTTTACAGAATCTAATAATGACACAGTGTCCTTTCGGTTTTTTTATAAAAGCGTAACTATGATATTGACGTATAATACGTATAACCATACTTTAAATACAACTAATTTATTGATTTCATATTTACGATCAATTTTGTATGTACACAGGCTGGGCTTCTTAGGACAGAAAATGGAGAGTTTTGGATAGAACCATCCAATCAAGTTCCCACCGATAAATCTGCTGGCAGACCTCACGTTATTTTCAAACGATCAGCTGTTGACAAAGTTGAGTCGTTTTATAGAAAAAAAAGAGCAATTGACAGTAGAACTGATACTCATTCAGCTCAGACGAGAGACAGAAATGAAAAAACATCACTAGATCAAAATAGGAAATATGAAAATTCAAGACGAAATCGTCATAATAAAGAGGTTTTAGATTACCGAAGAAGAGTATATTTAGAAGAAAGAAGGAAACTTTTAGAATCAATGAGACGTGATCCTACTGCCTACAGAAGACAAAAAACTAAATTAAGAATAGAAGAACGAAGACCATACAATGCAATAAATTCAAGAAGTAATTCAATAGAAAATAATAATTCAGGGCAAAATATGGAAGGAAAAAACAACGCCAAAGGTAAATTAAAGAACGACAGACCTAAGCGTATTAGGACGCGTCGGAAAAAGAGAAGGTCAAAAAACTGTGCAACTAAGCAACCTCCTTACCAATGGAAGCAGAATAATACGATTAGACACGAAACTGAAGAACTTAAAACCAGGAATGCTAAGGTAAATAAAACGTATTTTGTATAGTAAATAAATCACATACTGAAATTCTAAGCCTATTATAAATTTGTCGTATCTTGGTTATTTAAAGTATCAATTTAATTTTAATGCGTTTTGGTCGTAATATTAGATAGCCAGTTAACAATTACAAGTTCATGAATGATTTTATGGATAGCAATGTAAAGAACATAATCGAATAATATTAGGATCCTTCAAATATTAACAACGAACTAAACTAAGAATAAAAAAGTCATTGACCTGAAATTCAAAATGATCCATAAAAGTTTTATTAACTTAACGTTATTAAGATGGTGACTGTAACGTCATAATACCAGTATGACGCAAGGTCATTATAAGTTAATTAACATGAAATGAAAACAATGAAGTGCGTTTAATTTTAGAAGTATCGGCGATACCATCACCATCAGTCAAAGCGGCCGGGCTACGACGGGACACGGCGCGCGACGCGGTCTGTCAGCCGGCCGCGTCACGTTGAAGTTCTACTAGTCGCCGATAAATCTATGACCGATTTTCACAATGAAGGCAACTTAGAAACTTATCTTCTTACAATAATGAACATGGTGAGTACAAATTAATCAGTTATGTTTACTTTCTTAGTCATGTGGATTGTCAAAATTCTTTGGAAAAATTAATACGAGTTTATTTGAAGCCGAGCTTCGCTATGAAATCTATGCTTATTTTTTCGATATAATACTCGTAATTGTTTTTTATATGCAATTCCTTTATTCGTTTATACAGATACTGAGTCTGTAACTAAAAAATAATGCACATCATCAATATGACGAGAACAGTTGTTACCAAAGCTATAAGTAAACTAGATAAACCATAAAAAATTGTTTAGGTGTCGTCGCTGTACATGGATCCGTCTATTGGCAACTACATCAAAGTGGTCGTCGTAAAAATAATTCTCGTAGAAGAGATGCGAGCTGCTCCTGATCTGGAAGTTACTACAAACGCCGATTCCACATTGGCATCATTTTGTCGCTGGCAACACCAACTGAACCCAGAAGATGACGAAAACCCACACCACCACGATGTAGCAATACTCGTGACCAGGCGAGATATCTGCAGTCAACTCGACACACCTTGTAGGTATGGACTTACTTATACTTATAATGATATCGCTAATGAATAGAGCTGTAATAACCTAATCAATTTGCTTGATCAAGATAGATTTACTCTGCATGTAGGACCGGTCCACATGTGACTTAAAGTACATGCAATTTGTTTCATAATACTCGGTTGAAAATGTGTCAAATACGCAGAGATACGGCACACTTAGCCTACTTAATAATATTAGTCCTCAAATTAAATACATTGTAAAAGACAAAATTGTTACGATTCTGCAGCTTTCATACGTTTCATGTACGTATTAAAAATAACTGCAAATGAGCCTCAGTAGTATCGCCAAAACGATAAAATACGCCGTCAATGAATGTACACATAATAAAATAAATTTCATAATAAACAATCATGAATGATCATTTCTAAGGCAAAATATTCGAAATCTCAACTACGGTGGCTGAAATCCAAGAAATGTATTCTATTGTATACAATTATCGCTCATATCAATCTAGAATTAGGCATTACCAGATTTACCTAGGCAATTATAATAAAATTGTTGAAGTGACATAAAACGACCAAACGATTACAAAGACATTTATATAAATGTCATCAAGGCATTATGTATTTTTTGTTTCATAATTTCGCATTAAAGCAAGGTCAATGACAGCGGCGGGCATGTGTGCGAATGCGGAGTGTATAGTGGCAGTGAGTAACCCGCTCGGAAATAGAACACTTTCGGATTGAATATCGCCACCTGGGAGTACGTGGAGGCTATCTGCAATTACGTCTCCCTACTTGAGATGTCAATCATCAATGTCTCTACATTTATAGACAATTTTACGACTTCTAACTACTCCACTACTAATAGGGCATAGTGAGTCAGGTCAAAGACTCAGACATTGACACAAATACCTGTTGCAATATTTTCCCGTCTTTCATTTAATAAGATTATGTATCTTTGTTTTTGTAGACGGCTGTGTAAATGTTTACTGATAAATAATTTATTATTCTCACGTCACAATACGCTGTTTTCCGTCTGTCATGTACCAAGAAATTGTCGTCCTAGAAGTGACTAGTTTAAACATTTATCCATAAATATTATAATGTACGATAGTAAATAATGTGCAATAGATACATAATGATTGGTATCTAAATGCTGCCAATACAAATCTGTGTCACTTATACGAGCACACTGAATTTAGAATTGCATTCATTTATCATCGAGATGTATTAGTGGTATATAAACTAAGTGTGCGTATGAATATATAATTCGGTTGTATGTTCTGTTCGATGTTCGGTTGAAACGTTTATTTGCAGACAACCCACAAAACATTTTGCACTCAACAGAGGCACCGCCGAGTCTGACCATGCTACTACGCGATTAACAAATAGGTGATTGGATGCATACTTCGTTTAAAATATTTGTAAGCGTTATATGCTGTATAAACATTGAGGTGTAAAATGAGGATAATTTATTTTTAGTTGTACAAAGTCATCACGTTGTTCTGTAAATTATAACTAATCGTTGTGTTGATTGGATCTGTTTTAAATAGTGCTGCACTTGTGCAGTTTATTATCGTTAGTCATTTCAGTTTAGTTCTTTTTGTTTCTTAATTTTTTACACTTACGATAAAATTGTTATGAGGACGAAATTGTACATTATAATTAAAATCGTAATAAATATGATATAGGTAATCACAGAAATTGGAAAAGTAAAGCTACGAAAATTGGACGCAAATTGATATTATTTATTTTTAATTGGTATTATTTATTTGTATTGCTTATAATTTTGGAAGCCATGATCCTATATTACCCCATTTATAAATAATCAATAAACTCTATGAAAGGTTCTACGGCTACGACGTAGGTCGCGCTTCGCGCTTGAAAATTTAATAATGTTTAGATATTTTACTGCAATTCGACTAGAATAATATTTTATTTAATAAAGATAATGTGTAAGAAAATAAAGAGACTAAATAAGCTTGCGAAATTGTATGATAAGTGAGCAATATTATGTAAATGTAATTAACTTATACACTTGAATAAAAATAACGAATATCATTATTAAAATTTATAATATGTTATAGCATTGCGGAACATACTTTTAGTTCAAATTAATATACATCGCAAACACTTCTGTGTTCACTTTCTGGTGAAGTATATTTTGATTGATAAATTAAATACGAATGCTAAATAATACTTACATATAATAGTCCCATCTCGTTATGATCGAATTTTTTGCGTGTATTTGCAAGCCGTTAACAGTACTGGCGAGTGCGGTCACTTCAAAAGCACCGACATTAAGGCCAAGGATGTTGCGTGTATACAAATTGGGCATTCATTATTTTAACAAAAGCCTGTAACTATAGCGTTACATAAGTACCAATACAACTTTATCATTACTCAACGACCACCTCTTACGATACTCATTGCGGTTTCATTAATCGAAATCTTCACACGCTATTTATAAATTGATGTTCAATGTTTTCAATAGACAAGTTATTTGCAGCTCAGTTAGATGCAGTTAACGTAATATGTTAATGTCAACAAAACATTAGGTAGCAGTAGCAGCGGCCCACTGGAATAGCCGCCAGTGATGCGAAGCAGACGTATCGGCCTTATGTAATCTCCCATTACCGAACACATAGCATATTTGTTTGAATTGCGTGTATCCGACTTCACTGAAATGTTTATTGATAAGTTTAAACACTTTTTTCGATATAAATCTATAAATACCGTACCTCCGTAAACAGAGGCACGTTTCTATTCAGCACGCGTGTATTTACCAAAAAACCAGTATGTAATGTATGCAATAAGGAAGCACGATGCATTCGGTAAACGGTACAAACGAGTAGTCGAATGTTCTCGGAAGGCGGCAATCAAAAGACAATGAGTATGTTCGTAACGGTGTCGACTGTCGGACCCCGGGGCGGTCGGCGGTCGCCATGCATCCATGAATTATGCATCGAACCGTATAAAAGTGCATTTATCCCTACAAATAAACCCAATCATTACATATACGTACCTGTCATTTTTTTCTGACTAACATTACCTCACAATAGTGCAATTTGCATTACTTTTAGTCGACTTCAAAAACGAAGAATTACGTTTATGGCTTTCGTGCTGAATACATTGCATAACTAGAAATAATATTATACATTGAGCAACATGATGATGATGATCATCATCATTAAGCGTATCATAATAATTTGTACATAATTAAAAAGTTTTATAATAAATTAAATTGTAATAAAAAAATTAAGACTATGATCGCCGAAATTCAATACGAGAAGCCCGATCTTTATACATATAAAAACGAAAGGTGGATATTCTTTGCTCACTATAGGCATGTTATTTGGGTACATAAGAAAAAAAATATATAAAAGAAAGCTCAAAACTTTAAGCATTTAGTGCCTAATCTATACTTTGGGAAACATACCCAAAACAAATTATCATCATATCATATCATAGAAACACTTGAGTGATTGTTGAAAGTTGGATACCAAATAAATCATTTTTCATTTCATTTTCATTTCATTTCATTTCATCAAAACCCAATTAGGTATAATATCAGCGATGCTGAACTGATGACAATCGTTGTTAGGATTGATAAAGACTTACGCGTTAATCTCAAGGGTAATTTACATTAGATTTCCCAATAGAAATCCCATTATATTGTAATGTATTACGATCGTTGTTACGATAAAAGTAATTTAAATTGATTATTGTATTGTGGTTTCGTTCAGAGGTTGCCGCCAAGCCGTCTCGCGGCTGTCGTGTAGCGCCCACTTACCTCACGTCTGTTACGTATATACACGTACTATATTATGAATTCACAGCTCAATCAACTCTGATAAATAATGTTGAAGTCTTTTCAACCTTATTTGACCGACAACCGCTTGAACCGGTTCGCGATTTTTGACTACTCGACTTACAATAAATTACTTTAGAAGTTTTAGTTTATGCTAACGAGATAGGTAGGTACATAATTTATATGTTTTAAATAATAAAAATGAGTTAATACTCTAGGTAAAGTGTCACAATATTTTTAGAAAATCATTGGTAAGTATATCTAATAATGTTTTTTTGTAAAATATTTTCGCTAATACAATGAAATCTCAGAGTTGCATTGCATACGACTAGGTATATGTTATTCTACTAAATTCGCTGACACCAAACCGTTGCAAACAAAAATAAAATTGCATAATATGATATTAAAATCGAAATACATGTATATGACCAATATTAAGATGATAAAATCCTACCGTAAAACATGCTTTGACAACGGTAACGATTTTAAATTTTATTCACTAAAGATATTTGAATAACAGTAAGAAGCTGGTTATCGAATAATATCGCAACATCATTCAACATAATGTGCATGATAAAATAAAAGTAACCGTTCAACTGTCTTTGGAATCATGTTGGTTCCGTTCTGTAATTGTGTAAATATACATTCATACATATGTATGTTTTCCATTTCCATACCAAATACTATTACAATCAGATTTGTATCTAGAAGATTTTGAATTTCCGCATTTCTTGAAAACAAAAAATGTGGTGAACCTAATCTATCTCTTTCTTATATATTTGTTTAATTGAAATTATCCATATATTAAGTACCTACTTAGATCCCTATTCGGTTACACTGTCCAAAAATTCATGGAAGAGCTGATCCTCTAAGCATTCCGTTTCTCCCACAAGTAAACGAAACCCTGACACCGAAATTGTCATCGCGCGTTTATTTTACTGTCGACACCTTTTCTTTATCAAAATACATTCATAAGAGAAATTTAAAACGCAACGTTTTAACATGTAAATTTCATTATAAGAGGACTGTGGCTGGCGTTTGAAGGCGCCGGCTAAGTGATGAACAAGGTTACGATGCTTTTAAGTAGTAAGCGATACAACAACGTGTTTGCAATCAATTAAAGTTTTATACTCGAGGTGTGAGCTCCATCGGAACGTCATTTATGTTTCGTAATGTTTTCGAAACTAAGTAATCCACGGGACCACCCGACAGCCAGCGATGTGTTAACATCATGCGACCCAAAATGTGATTTATGAGTTGCGCGCAAACAACACGTTGAATCGAAATTTAATATCGCATAAATGGTGTTAAAATAATCTGTTTATGGAATTTTAATTTAAGAGCTGTTATATTTCTCTACTCGCAAAAATAACCAAATACGAACCGTGTCTAACCAGATTAAGTTGACCTTATTCAATTCATTTTACATTATTGCTTTATTTCATAAATTGACCACATAATTTATAATTAAACCGTCGCACGCACTGCGTTGAAAAGACATCAACGCGTATCATTAATTCATTTCATTGGGTGATCGCGCTTGTAAACAAATTATGCTATAAATTATAGGTAATACAATATTATATGCGACATTTAGTACAGTTGATTCTTGTGTGTGGTCGTATGAGTAATCTACGTTCATATATTAATATGGGAAGAGAAATTTGTGTATGACATTTGCTTTTAGAAAGCCATGCTTACGGAAGTTAACATTGGTGACAGTATACACTTATTTATAATTTTCTTTTGATGTGTGATAAGTATATAAAAATTATAAAAAAGAAAAATTAAGACTGTGTCTGACAAAACAAATAGTTGACTATTTGTCTGAGATCGTATAGAGCAAAAATAGACGAAAGAATTTCAATAATGTTAAATACCCAAAAAATCAATGAGTTACGCTTACTGGGAGATCAGTAGCGGAGATAAATTTAAAAGCACGCAGCAGTAGTAATTGATTAATGACTAATTGTTCATTTATCAGCGCGCCGAAATCCCTTTTTTTATGTAAACCGTAAACGTATTCTCATCAATGTTTTGTATAGTAAGTATATGGGATTTATTACGAGGAATTTATAGAGCTTTTCGTCGGCTTCCGCGTGAGTGAGTCAGCGCCCACGAATATTATTAGACGCCTATTCCCGGCCGTGTCTGCGCTCCCAACCGCTCTATACAAGTTTGTACAAATTATTCTACATACATGTTCTACTTATATGTTAATAATTTTCATTTTTTTATTACGATCATAAAAAAAAGCATAAGCTATGTACATTCTCTTTTGATTCCAACATATAAAATACGTAGTTAAAATAGTTATTTGAATAAGGTTTACGTTAATTCTTTTGTATTTATAATCGGAGTTAAATAAAATATTATGAATGATGTGATTGTAGCAATATCGTACACTGCATAGTTCCGGCTCAACACTATAAATAGTATACGAACTCTACGGATCGTGGACTTTAATTATACGTAGGTAGGGCACACCCACAGCCATTACGTAGCAATGATACGCAATTAGCGCGTTAATAGATAGTACCTACGTAGTCGATAATGGTTGGTATCATTAACTCTTCAATCATCATTTAATGAAATCAATGAAGCAGTGCTTTCTACGCCTCCTCGATTACAAGAAAAGGCCTATTGCCCTTAATTGAACTGTTAATGATAGGTACTAGTTAATGTTTCAAATAATTTAGGTATATTGCCAATAAATAAACAGTTATATCTACATACTAGTGCCCCGTCCTCGCTTCGCTTCGGGAAAAAAATATAGCTTGTAGCCTTCCTCAATAAATGGGCTATCTAACACTGAAAGATTTTTTTAAATTGGACCAGTAGTTCCTGAGATTAGCGCGTTCAATCAAACAAACAAACTCTTCAGCTTTATAATATTAG
>DWKA01001895.1:0-11510 GCA_018249155.1 Panoquina ocola ocola | reverse complement strand
TATATAAAACTCAAAGGTGACTGACTGACTGACTGACTGACTGACTGACTGACATAGTGATCTATCAACGCACAGCCGAAACCACTGGACGGATCGGGCTAAAATTTGGCATGCAGGTAGATGTTACGACGTAGGCATCCGCTAAGAAAGGATTTTGATCAATTCCATCCCCAAGGGGATATAATAGGGGATGAAAGTTAATACTCTTAACGCGAGCGAAGCCGCGAGCAAAAGCTAGTTCAAACATAAGTACACGCTACTTAAATGATTCATGTTTCCATCCACACTCTTGACAAATTTAACGAATTAGGAGTCAATTATTCTTCAACAATGATCGTCTCACGAAACAAATTGTGGCGATGATGTGAATTTATAACCCAATCCAACAAACATCAGAATCTGATACAGCAGTGATGTTGATGGACAAAGATGGCTTTTTGATGGACAAAGAACGATTTTAATACAATTCCGAGTACGATATGTGGAGACCTTATTTCCATTTGTTCGGGTAGTTGTGTGAGCTTGGGGATGCATCGCCGCGGGACGCCGGGAGGCTGGGAGGCTGGTAGCCTCTCAGTTATTGATTGGACGGCTCGGGCCGGCGACAGCCGCGCGGGCTGTTCCGGACGGGTAATTGTCCGCAGCCTCTGCTCTAAATTAACTGTCTTCTAGCTGTTCAGTTTATTCGCTATCATAATAACACTCAATGATGGAGGATTTTGTTTTTTAGTTTTATTGATTTGAAAATTCAGGGATAATTCGATTTGAATTATTTGTGTGTTCAAAGCACCTGTTTTACTGAACTTTGTTGTCAATTTTCATTTAGCTAAATATATTATAAGTCGAAATTATAAAGCGGATAATCACTCTGAAGATGATAAAAATATCTTAATAGTCAACTGAGTTTAGAATGGAATAGAAGTCACTTTACAACAGAATGGAGAACATAATATAAATGTTCTTGATAAAAAGCAAAGTAGGTAAAGTGAACATTTAACTCGATCGATTTACTTTCACTGAGAGGTACAGGAATGGGGTTGGTGTATTCGTTGCGGAATTGATGCTGAACCATTAACTTTTATGTTGGCATGTTTTATTACATATTTCCAACCTAAAATAAATGATCGCAATTATTAACGAACATCAATTTCAATTGTTATCATTGGACCTTAATGCCATTGACTTTAATTAGTTATAGAAATGATGATACTTCTTAATCAGTGTATAGTAGAAGGTAATCTATAACAATGCATTACAAAATCCAACAATTGATGTATTGGCAATTTGAGTGCAACACACATTTTCTAATCAGGCTTTCCTAACCGAGATTACCCGAAGCGCCGGCGGACAGACGCGAGGCGTTATCAATGGGGCCTGTCGGTCGGTGACAGAGCAATTGTGCTCGGATTACCGGGACACAGCAGATTACATGGCGGAATTAACGCCGCAGGCCTACGCCTGAACCATCTAGTATATCCAGCTAACATCGAAACTAATCTGGAAATTATTCCATTGCTTATCGATCATCATGATTCGCTGGTGTAGCGGACAGTGATAGAGAATGGTAAGAAACACAAAGAAGAATATTTAGTTGATGCTGGAGAACTTTTAAAATGAATTTACCACTATTTCAATGTTCCGTTTAAATAACAGTTGAAAAACTTGTCGATTGTAATCCTTGTCCATGTGTTAAAAGAATATGGTTAAACAAGTACCTAATCAATGGGATAAAATAAATATTAACGGAGCCACCTACTTCAAAACTGACACAAAATCAACCAAAAATCGATGATCACAACTAAAACTTCAGTTCTGCAAGTCTAGAGCTTTCATACATCCACCGATAAGACAGGAAGAAGTTAGACCCGAATAGAGTTGGTACAAATACTTACAGTTAAATAATTCAGAAGGTATCGCGACCAAGAGCGATACGGAGATATGAAGTTTAATTAAGACATGGTAGTTGATATCTCTCGGCAGGCTACTCGTATGGCGCGGGCAGTAATTAAACGTACGAACTACACGGCAGCACCAGCGTACACCCGCACAGTAATTGGCACGGCTATAGCTACGCACAAACACGGCACGCATCTCCGAATTTCCTAATTAACATAGAGGCACAAAGGTTCCGTATAATTGTTAATTTGGCAGCACATTCACGCCCGTTAATGATGCGTAGCGCCCGTGCGAGCGAATTACTCCCACCCGACAATTTATTACTTGTATGTGACAATCCCCAATTACGGTGGGCCCCTGACCCGCTCGGCTGGCGGAGGAGCAGCCGAGGACGTGAGAGGTCAGGGACCGCTGGTCGCATTAGTTTAAGGGTCGTATTTGTAACGCTTGTGAAACAATTTGTCGGGTACGGCGGGATTCTATAGATCCACATGTAGGATTTGGAGTGAGGAAGCTAACCCTAATAACAACGGGTAATTTTGAAACGTAACACAGCTCTGACTAGTAAATTTGATACGAAACAAACAAATGCTCTTCTCTGTGTTCAATTTGTAGTACGAAGTTACTTAGTAGCCTGTGGTAGTGTATCTACAGCTAGTAGCGTAGTAAGCCCAACGATTTTTTACTATTTTTTTTTGTTACTGTCAATAAACTGCTAATGTTATCGTATATATGAATAGATGAACAATTGGGTACCCAAAAGAAAGCGGACTGAGAACATGCTTTTATTCGTGTAAAATCTTCTCCTGCTATATGGGAGTTATTAAACAACTGTGCAGATGGCACCAATAAATAAATGATGTAAGCTCAGTATTGCGATTTTCTTTATGATGACGATTGACTCACGTGCAAAAAAGAAAACAATCCAAATTTTTCATAAAAAATAACATGGTATATTTTCAATCACAATGAGAATATTAACTTTATAATTAGATAACTTAAAACACACTTAGTTGTAAGTTCGTCAATAAATAAATCCAATAAACACCACCTTGCCTCAAGCGAGATTAAGAAATAAAAACACAACTAGTAAAACAAACTTCTCAATTAACAATTCAGTGATAGAGACGCAATTTGCAATGCCATTACGCCTTTACCCCTGTCTCGGGCCAAACATTTGTGTGTATTAACACGGTACACTAAATAAAAAAGAAAGCTCTTACATCCCCCTACAATATCTAATCCGCCGCACAAAGGGGATAACGTTTTCGCTAACAGAATGTTACAATCAAGGTGCTAAGCGGCCGGCCCCGGGGACGGGGTCCCACAGGGAGGAACACTCGGCCCGCTTTTACACATACTATAATTGAATGTGATTGTTCTGTTACTCTAATAATATTTGTTTTAATGAAATTAGTTTACTACTTAGTCTCTAGTATTATAATATTTCACGGTGCTTTAGTGCGGATTGGTGAAATAAGTCACTGAAGCTTACGTCGTACAAAAGCTATTGGCATGGTTTGATGACTGTTTAATGATAAACAATCGGCACATCAGAAGTTTTCAGTGGTAACCGCTATGCGCTGGTGGTGGAATTCTATGAGCTCTTCTATGTTTCGAAGAGCACGTAAAACATTTTCACTTCCAGGGTAGCTTACCTATGTTATTGAAGGATATAATTGCTTGAAAGTTTCGATTAAATCTCTAACTTATAGTTCAACGAATAAATTAATATTGGTTTAGTTGGTCAAGGAGATCGATAATGGTAATAACTTAAAAGCATTATCTGCGCTCTCAATAAGCACCACTAGAAGAATTACATTACAGCGGGCGCCTAAATGATCAATTCGGGCACGTTAACAATCCGCAGCGTTTGTCATTCCTTGTCGTCACACTTGTCGATTCGGTTAATACACTCTGGTACAAGTAATTGATTACCGGAGCCGCGGCGCTGCCGGCCTCAATTTATCAGCGCATTCAGCTCAAATGACGCCGTCATTCCGCCGGACAGTCAGCAATTTCATTAAAGCAAAGGGCGCGTTCTGAAACCGGTGACAGTTTAAATAAGGCGAGTGAGCCCACAAAGGCGTTCTTATTTACGGAGTGCATAATTTCATTTCTTCGGTGGGCTTTGAATGGAGTTTTCGAACGGGGCCGCGGCGGGCGTGTCGACCAATCAGGTGCAGGCGTTCGCTAAATGGAGTTGCGATTGCGAGTCTGTTCCCAATTTGGCGGCAATTTGCGGCACAATGCGCCGCTCGCTGGCGAAGCCTCGTCTCGCCTCGCCTTAACAGGTTATTATTCAATTTGGGGGTGCGTTGGACACATTTTGATTAGTCAATAACTTAATATGCGGTTAGAGGTAACGGGTTTGAGATGATTGCGTCGCGTGCCGCTGAGCGCTGACCCGACTCCAGTAATTAGCGGGCACCCGATTGCCTGTAGTCTGTACCAACCAATACGTCAATTATATCCAGATGAGACTGTTTAATTGAAAAGATTGCTCCAGAAATTGCAGTGCTTGATCTTAGATTATGATAAATCAATTAAAATTGTTGCCTTCTCCAATTAAATATTAATTTAAAGGGTTTCAATGTAATTAAGTTTTAAAATTAAAATGCTCAAACGAAACATCATCATGTAATAAAGTTGTTTTGATGATAAAATTGTAAATTGAGACTAAATAAACAGAGTTTGAGCAACCTATGCGTACAGTTTCAAACGATATAAATGATTAAATTATGTAAATGTGAATGTGAAAAATCACAACTCAAATAAACACTGTAGTGGTTATTAGAGTAATTGACTTGGTGAAATCCCCATTATATTGATTACTATAATGATAATAACGATAAATGTTTAACACGATTACATATAGATCTACTAAGATTACTGGTAGTGTTGTGAAATTAAAAAAAATATTTTTTATAAAACTCACTGTTATATTTTGACATTTTGACCTTTACACTAACTTCAACTTTTTATGCAAGAACGGGCATACAATCAAATTTAAAACAAAAAAATACAAACCAATATCTCTAAATTCAAAAAAAAAAAAAAAAATTTAAAACGCTAAAAGGTCAACGCTGATTATGGAAAATTAGCGGAATTTAAAGTACCTACCTGCGTTTTGGGACCTACATTACAACGTATTACAATATCTGTCTGTGTATAAACATCAACAAGAGCCCTCCATCTGTATCGGCGGGGTCAACGACCGATGCAATAAAAGCCTTAGCCAGTACTTACCTAAAGCGGAAGGCCGGATGGCTCACCTTCCGACGCAAAATCAATATCGGCGCGATTTCATACTTCATAACTGAATTTTATTTCCTCTTTACGTCCTTTCTCCCCTTCGTCTCAGACATTTACCCTAATCCGGGGGCGAATAGAAATAAACCTGTTATACGGTACCGGTTTCTTGAAAAAGAAAACATTTTTACACTTCCAAGGTGCTTGCGTAGAAAGAATCTTCTACTCGTAACATACAAATTATAAGCTGACGGAGTTATTATTATTAACTATTTAATAATCGAGCAAGTTAATATACTAAAATACACAATATAACTCAAAAAAAATATGGTACTTACACTATCTATTTCAAAACAATTAACTTAAAAATTGGAATGATATTTGAACGATCTGCAATTTTCTTTGACGTTGAACTGTACCGAAGTAAAAATATACGAATAAATGTCATAATAATGGGTTCTTGATTTATTATTTTATTTTATTTTAAAATTTGAATCCGATTAAGTATTTTTTTTATTTCATATTATTTTATTCGATAGAGTGATTTGTTTTTTATGAAATCTTGACTGCTCCGCTGAAAATATTTTAAGCCAATAAAAATAATTACAAGTTACAATCGCATTGCTCGTTTAGTGCCTCGTAATAAGGATATAAAGAGCGCATGATGGAGTATGATTAGCGGAAACGGAAGCGTAAAAAGGCTTCAATTTACAACAAAACGGCGCAGCGTAAATCGCAAGTCACACGGTAACAATGATCGAGGGTAGTAATGAAAATATAATGTTAACGAGTGAATGAGGCGACTTCCGACAGCGCCCGAGTTAAATAAACAAGACAGGCCTGTCGTGAAATTATATGGTCTGTGGTCTGTGCACCGAGCGGGCCCGGGGACAGGGCACAGGGGACCAGCGGACCACGGTGCTACTGGAGTATCAGTCTAATAATGTACATACCATATAATGGACACAAGGGCCATTGGTGATACATTTAGACAAAGTATGTGCCAGTATTTTGCACAACTGTAATTGAAAAAGTTAATCTTTTTTTTAAAGTCAGTTTTATTTATGTGCACATGCCAAAAAACACAGATTACACTTATAACGTGCCAGGATTAGTTGCCTAATAGCATCTTCATGTTAAAATTTGATGCAAATCAAAACTCTATTAATAAGAGGAGCTGATTCATAGTAGATATTAACTTAGATCATTTAAAGTGACCTAACTTTAGATATACCTAACAATTGAGAGCGTGTTGCTATTGGTCGGTCATCCGCTGGCGCCGCTGGCTCGCGCCGCGCGGCAGCTGCACTAAACAGGCAACTAGCGGGCGTGAATAAGCGATTTCGGGCATCGCTCTCGACAGCGCGCGGTTTGCCCAATCGCCACGTAATTGCTATAATATCGGCCCATAATTCGCCCGACACGCCTGACATCTAATCACCGAGCGTTTGTTTGACGAATTAAAACGAGAGCGGTTGTTATTGGGCTTTTTATGAGCTCCCGATGGCTCGTCAGCGATTTGAAAATTCTTGCCGAAATTTCGATTTAATAAAGTCGGCGCCCGCTAATCGGATTACGCCCTCAAAGCGAAGTGGGATCTCGTAGACTCGACATGTCCTTAATATGTTTTTTAATTACTCGAGCGGGCGGCCCGATGCAACCGATGCGATATTCATACATGCGATTATCATATCTCGGCCGAGGATTTGCGTTATTGCCGAATTGATTTCAATAGTTGAGCTTATGTCCGTGTTTCCATTTAATATCGGAATTAATACAGATTACTGCGATGAGATACCGGCGCCATTCGAATTCATATCGGAAAAATTAGTCATCGCTTTTTCAATGAACTCGCTGAGGCTAGATAGCGGATTGCGCGGCGCCGCGCATTATAACGTTTTATTGCTGTAGGTACAGCCGTTCAATTTACACTTTGAAACTTTGAAATGCTCGCTCGTACCTCACAGTTAATATATTTTGAAAACGCAAAACATTTGAAAAAATATTGTGTTGTGTTATTAAGTGATGTTGCTGGTTTGTCAAAGTGTCATGATCGGTTTTGGAAATGTATTGAGATTATGCAAGGCATAATGAACATTATACGCGATCAGAAATTTAGATATAGGTAATAATAAAATTCTTCGCATTGTACCGAAGAAGTTGAACCTACGGTACACAATGGCGTACTGATAATTGTTATCTGAAATGACATGGGACTTGCTAACCATTGTAATTGCGAAGGATTAACGAGACTTAATAGGCGATTTAATCAGATTCTCGTCACTAAAGCAATAAAAAAATAGTAGGCTAGATGCAATGCCATACCACGTTACTGAAAAAATTAATATACAATCTCTGACACGTACAAAATTAGAAAAACTGAATAACATTCAAATCTTAATTTTCTATTAATGCTAATTATACCAGCGCAGGCAAACACGTAATCAATGAACGTGAAAAACAACAAATTAAAACGGAACGAAAACACTAGACAATAACAAGCCAAAGATTGTCACAAAACCAACGTTTGGTTTCGTTCACGGTATAACGATAACCAAACATGTGGATAATTTGACAAATAAGGAGACAATTCGGTGGGCGAGCAAACACGGACGGACGGACAGACAGGAATGCGTGGAGCAAACAGATTGCCAGCGGGACACTTGCGCCAACATAATCAAACCGATTATTGTTACCATATTAGTCCAATTCAAGTGGTGTTGGCCCAGGCGACGTTTTGTTGAGGTGTTAGAGCGCTGCTGGACTCACCGGACTGATATCGGATGCTTCAACACGATATCTGATCAGGATACTCGTAGGTATACCTCAACAGTCAATATCATGATCTGCTGTTCTGTATATTTCTTTGTTATTTGGTTATTTTTGTGGTATTATTATTTGATGCACTATTCATTATGGTTTTATTTTAGTAATATATTTTTTTAATTGAGCATCTATTGAATATACCTACATGTTGTAGGAGTTTAATAGCCTTTAAATTATTACTATGTTCACTACAAGGAAGTTATAATTAGATTGGAATGCGCACGGGGAGCGAAAAAACGGTCCGAATTAGATAGTCAACGGAGGGGCATGGAAGTGAGAAAAATATATGCTGACAAGCGTGTTAGAAAGGGATGGCGCTGCCCCTCCGTTGTGCTATTTCACTGCCCGAATTGTGAATCTGCTCACTATCGAATGGTATTGAACCTTATTGCAACGACTAAGAATTCAATTTAGAACGTATAAATTCCTTCCGTGCACAGTCCATATATACCTATATAAAGTCCTTGCAAGTAACTTAGAAAGAAGTAGAAAGAGACATGAGATGCGCAGAAGTCGTTTTGCTCTGCTTTTTGTTCTGCGCATCTACCTGTCTCTTTCAGATCCGTACCAATGGATTGAGTAGCTTGATGAGACGATTTTTGAGTAGATGCTAGACGAAGACACTGGGCAAAGACTCACCCCTTGATCACATGTTGGGTACGCCTATATACGGGTATAGAATTATAATGTGACCAACAACAGGGCGCCGGTCAAATGAATGTCACTTGGTACATATGAATGGCACTTGTGAATATGAATGTGATTTGTAAGCGTTTTTGACCTAAAGCGAAGTTGTAATATTTGTGTGGCAAATACGTGAAGTTTTGTGATTGTGTGCAAAATGGCGCGCGAGATTCCTATACAAAATTGAGTAGGTACATTATATCTTCTATGATTTTTATGGGTACGCCCATTGTAAAATAGGCACGCGAAGATGACGCTTGGTGACCGGGAACATCAGTGAATGAGTAGTTAAAACAATACTATCACTAGTATAATCCCTTAAGAATAAATAAAATATCAAGACTGACTGTTTGGTTGACTCTTCGACGTAGTAAAGGTGTCATACGTAATTGCTTATGTTTATTGTAAACTTGTCTTTTTTCATAGCCGTCAACGACGCGGAATGCTTCGGTCTCCTCGGTGTCAACGGGGCTGGAAAAACTTCAACGTTCAAAATGCTTATGGCTGACGAAGCCATTTCTAGCGGAAATGCTTATGTCAGCGGATATTCCGTGAAGACAAACGTCAACAAAGTGTATGAAAATATTGGTTGGTAATTATAACGCTTTATCCGGCTTTGAGCCATAAATTATTTGTATAACGTACTATTGGGACTCTGGTATTTACTAAAAACTGAAGAATTGCTGTTCAACCCGAGCGAATTAATGATTATCTTAAGTATTCTAAAGGAATAAACCCGAGAACGTTTAAACCTTTCATAATAAAATTTGTACTAATAATTATTAATATGCCTTAATTTTTGTTGAGTCTCACGGTTGAGTCATAGTATTCAGCACTTAACACCTGTTATGGATGATGATAATGACTAAGATTATTATGATAATTATATCGATATGAAATGATAATAAAACTTTGATATTTTGATTAAAAATAATACAATGTAGGTGAGTATTTAATTACGATTTATTATGATCATGATAAATGTATAAAATTGCACGACACATTAAGTGAGAATCACGATAGTGCTACTACCGCTGGCGACTGAAAATTTAAAATAAAAAAAACAAACTAAAGTATAAATATTGTAAAATTTCTATTCCTTATGATTTGTTAAATGTTATAATGATGCGAACCAAGTTCTTTTTTAATGGTGTTAGTTTTTTTATACCGATTTATGATCAAAGTATTCCCGCTGTTTCTCAGTAAATCTACCGATTTTTATTTTTTCAACTATATATCACAGGTGTTGACGAATATGCAGATTGTACAAAAAAAGTATAGTCTTGTAACTTGGAAAGACGTAGAAAGAGATATTAGATGCGCAGAAGTCGTTTTGCTCTACTTTTTGTTCTTCGCATCTACTGTCTCTTTCAGATTCTTGCCTACTACCTTGTCCATGACTATAACTATAACGATCGGTACGGTACTCGCGCAGGCTACTGCCCGCAGTTCGACGCGGTGTTCGGCGAGCTGACGGGCCGCGAGACGCTGCGGCTGTTCTCGCTGCTGCGCGGCGCGCGCGGCCCGCTCGCCGAGTCGCGCTCCGGCGCGCTCGCCTACTCGCTCGGCTTCACCAAACATCTTGACAAGCGGGTGAGCCTAAGCCGTTAACTTTTATACATACTAACTAACTACGCGGACGTTGTTCTACAACATGGAATAACAGTGGCGCCATCTGTTGAAAGTAGGTTGTAGCAACTCAGAAACCTTCGCGGGGTCATGCACTACAACTTTGCTAATCATCACTGCATAGTTTACGATTCTATTAGGCACATACCTACAGAAAAACATTCATTTTTATATATTAGAAAGATAAGAAGATAAATTTTTGGTAGATACTCATGTAATTGCACAAATAAGTTCCCCCGAAACCACTCATGGTAGGGATTTGGTAAGTGATTTTGTGAAAACCAATTTTGCCAAGATTGTTTACCAATTTATAGGACTATTGAGTCGCCACTTGCACTCCCCAATGGGCTAGTATGTGGATACCATTACACTCAGGACATGTTTTGCCGAGATTGTTTACCAAATAATAGGACTTGAGCCGCCACCCCCACTACCTGAATAGGCTAGAATATGGATACTATTACACTCAGGACAAGCTAACGCACATAAATGCCTCCCTCCAGGTGGACCAGTACTCAGGCGGTAACCGTCGCAAACTGAGCACAGCCTTAGCTCTAGTAGGCGGTGCGCGCCTCGTGTTCGTCGACGAGCCGACGTCAGGCGTGGACGCGGCCGCGCGCCGCCGAGTGTGGCGCGCGCTGGCGGCCGCGCGCCGCGCCAACCGCGCGCTGCTGCTGACGTCACACAGCATGGAGGAGTGCGAGGCGCTGTGCACGCGGCTCACCATCATGGTCAACGGCCGCTTCCAGTGCTTGGGGACGCCGCAGCACTTGAAGAATAAGTTTTCTGAAGGTTGGTAATGTAGACCATTATTTTTTTCTATTATACATATTGGTAAAAGCGTGGTGGGCTATAGCCCGTACCTCTCGCATTGTAAGAGAAGACCCGAGAGCAGCAGTGGGACAATAATTATGGATTGTAATGATGATGAATAAATGATGGTAAAGGCGTAGATAATGGTAAGTCAACCGCGCGCTGCTGCTAATGATTCGGCAGGTCCAATGCTTGGGTACCCCACACAACTTGAAGAATATGTTCTCAGAAGATTGATCACTAAGTAGAACCATAGATTACTTAATAGTTATTATATAACAGATAAATCACTCCATACAAAATTTACAATACCTACTAATTTGAAAGAGAAACAGTAACTGTCTCTTTCTAGCCGCTAGATTCACGCCGTCACGTGATGCGTCACTTGCTAGGGTTGCTTTTTGCGCGGC
>DWKA01001894.1:0-11511 GCA_018249155.1 Panoquina ocola ocola | reverse complement strand
AAGTTAATTATCACTTGCTTCGGTGAAGGAAAAATATCGTGAGGAAACCTGCACATCTGAGTTTTCCATAGTGTTCTCAAAGGTGTGTGAAGTCTGCCAATCCGCACTTGGCCAGCGTAGTAGACTATGGCCTGTACCCCTCACATTGTGAGAGGAGACCCGAGCCCAGCAGTGAGACAGATATGAGTTGTAATGAAAAGCAAAACTCAATAATTTGACGTCATATTTTTTTAAACAAATGTTCAACATGCACTTGATATATTTTTTTTAACCATAACACAACAATTGACGGCATATACATTTTTTAACACATGTAATATATTAGCTGTATTACTTATCAACATTTATACAACTCGTATAACAGAGATATAGCATGTAGCTCTGTCTTTCTTTTGATAGCTGATATTTAAATGAAAGTGATTTTTACTAGTAAAAGGGTTATAATTTAAAGATATAAAATAACGAGGCTTATATGTTTTCTTTTTTCCAAATTATAAAGTTTTCATTCATAATTTTCACTTTGATTACGTTAGCTTTACGGCATAACATAATGTTGCCTTTGCATCAACTATAAAAACACAAGGTCGTCATTGTCTATGCATTCATTTCTATAAAAAAATTGTCATTTGCGATACTGCAATGTCTTATTATTTCTCAATCATGTCAAATGCAATGATGCTAAAACACACAGAAGTGTGCCTTGCATTTAGAAAAATGAAACAACAATGATAAGCATAATCAAACAAAATTACCTTCAAAAAGTCGGCGGCTTTCTCACGCTGCAGCGACTTGAAAGCAACGACTAGTTTCTTGGTCTCGTCGAGCCGCCACAGCGCTTTATACGTGGCCGTTATGTTAGCCGTGCCGACTTTTTCTGAACCTGAGTAATAAAATGTCACATCAAAAGCAATATCATCGAAACGGTGGCTCATAGAAAAAAAGTATTAACACATTTTTTATGGTTAATTTTATGAAGTAAAATTTTAGTCTAAGGTATTTTTATGATAAAACTTATCCCATTTCTGAAAATCGCGAAAAACTGATTTCTTTGACATTTGACCTTGAATTTTTTTTTCAATGACGGGAATGATGGGGAACTTTCAGGTCTTGTTCATAATTATTGTCTTTTGAACAATAGTACCAATATTCAGCTTGTAGTGAATTGATGTAGCATCGAAAGTTTAATTTGACTGGACTAATATAAATGTTGTATGTATCACTAACCCGTATACAAAAGGATGTCCTTGTTAGGCAAGCAGCGAGGACTCTTGTTGTCCTTAAGTATCTCCTGTAGCTCAGCCTGGTCGATACGCACGCCCTTCTTGACTGGCTCACCGCATAGTAGCAACTGGGATTTGTCTGAAACAACGCAAATATGTTAAGAGATATTATTCATTAGCCGCGTCCTGACTGGTCGAGCAGCCTCGCGAGGCAGCCTCAGACGTTTGTAGCGGGACATTTGCCTTCAGTTCTATTTTGAGGCTGCATGTGCATTGTCCTCGGCCGAGGCACATCCCGACTGGCCGAGCACTTCTTTCGCACGGCAGGGCTCGCGAGGCTGCTCGGCCAGTCAGGACGCGACTATTTGGGTAGTTTAGATACTTGCCATTGGGCATGTTGAAGACACTATTGAATATACTATGTATATGGGAGACTAAAATACTGACGGTCATAAGCGTATTTTTAATGCAAAGGAACCGTCGATATGTACAGATAAGCAACTCACCATACTCAGAGGGCGGTATACACTCGTTGAGGAAGATCCGGCCCTCGGGGTTCTGGTGGCAGCCGACCAGCCGCTCGATGCTGTAGTACTCCTCCTTGTTGAACACGTAGCAGTGCCCCTTGAACTCTAGCCGGTACGTCTCTGTGGTGCTACGAGAAAAACCATAATACAGCTTATAAAATACTAATTTCCGCTTGCGGCTTCGCCCGCGTTGAAATTGACCGATCCCGCGGTATTCCCGGGGATAAACATACCCCATATTAGAAGGATAGTAGGAAGTAGGATTGTGAAGTTTTCGATCGAAATTTTTACTTTGAATTTACGTTACTTTTACGATTTGTCATAATAAACCTATGACAAATAAACATAATTATTTTAGATACCTACCTATTTTTGCTGCACACGTCCAAGTAGTAAACATTGTAATCATCCTGACACTGCCTCAATATGTAGCAGCCGTGCTTTTTGCCGCGCTTCTCCTCCAACTTACGATACGAGAACGCACCTCTGAAATACATCAATTACAATTAATATTTAATTAATTTATATATACGATTGAAATAACTTAACTATTGCTAGAATTATATCTTCTGGCTTATATACAAGTTTAAAGGAAAACATCATAAGGTAACTTAATGTTCTTAAAGGTGTGTGAAGTTTACTAATCCACACTTGGCCAGCATAATGGCCTAGGTCTACCCCTCACATTGTGAGAGGAGCCCTAAGCCCAGCAGTGGGACAATTACATATTGTGTTGATGATGATGATGATTATTAATTTAAGATCATAATTATTTTTCAATAAAAATATTTTTAAACTCACCCAACAGGACCATGGCACTTGATTCTTTGAAGTTCCTTCAACGACGGCGACTCGTCGTCTTTAGATAAATTGAACGTCCATTTCACCATAAGCCTACAAGAAAACATATTATTACTTCTAAAAACTAAAAAAAAAATAAAAAAATCACTGTTCATTTGAGGAGTTTCTTCAACTGGTGCAAATCAAAAGTATAATATTAGATTATAATATAATTATATTATAATGCCATCAAACCCTGAACAGGGAGCCTCGCGCCATACTGTGACGTCATAACCGCCGTCTTAAACCAATAAGGTATATCAAAACTTTACAAGGATTTGAGGTCAATTGAGGTGATTGATTTTACTATTCTTAGTTTGTTGCACTGTACCTACCCCGCAATACGTTACGTTGGCATTGGAATTAAAGCAATAATCAAAACACGTGACAAGAAGTTTTCATTCAGTTTGCGAGATTAGAAACAAAGGTAGGTATTAATTAAAAAATTAAGTTAAAACCTTTTAAAATAATGAGTGATTATAGTATTTACTTCACAGTTTATCATTATTGTGATGTCAGAGGTTATGATAATATAATTATTTAATTTTAGATTAAGACATTTTCATTCATTGATAAATGAGTATTGAGCTAATCTAAAAATTATAGGAACTTTTAAAAAGATGGATAGCACTTGGAAGACTGCAGAATGACCTTGTGGCATATTGTATGAAGGGAGAAATAAATAGATATTGAGAATTTTGTTATTATTCATGCTATTTTCTTACCTATAATAACCATCGCACACGGAAATAAAAGACGACAGCTGTTGATCACTTTTAAACTTGAAAAACAATGGCGTGCCTCTTCTCGATACCTCAAGTGAATTGTCACCGTTCCTTGTCAAGTAGATCAATTCTTCTATTGTACAAACATGAAACCACTGGAAGGTAAAATGATTTTAAGATCAATTTTGATTGTTGAAGAATGCAGAAATATAAAAAGTAAATACTAATTATAATATATCCATACCAAGCATGAATATTGAATATCTTAATAAGTTGAAAATGCACATTTCAGGGCAACCGTTTTTAAGTTTAAGTTTCATCTGTAAATTCTGATTAAATACTTTTTAATTTGAATGTAGTTCCTTTGCTTTGTGTTTTTATATAACTATGTCATTTATTCACCATATGAATAAAGCAATCCTAATGCCTATTATGTATTAAAAAATATTTAGGTGTTTGAGCCTTCGCTTAAGCCACATTTGAGATTGTCTTCCAGTGTCCGTCGTGGGAGCGGTCTGTCTCGCTCTCGCATTGGGTGCAAACAGTGTTTTTTCTGTCTGCCTGTCATCTGTCGTTTCCCCCTCGGGGGGGAAGTGACGGGTGACGAGTGGACGAGGGGGCCACTGATTGCGCCCGGTGCGAGAGCGAGATGGCCTGTTTTTGCGACGGATATTGGAGGATAATCTCAAATGTGGTTCAAGCTGCGGCTGAAACCTAAATATCCGTTTTATACCCGTCGGGGGAAAAACGGTTCTATATTATGCAAATCAACTTATCAACCTATTCATTCCTGGTACGAAAATATAAAGATATACTTAAAAAGGATTCGGTACTTACATCACGTTTCAAAGTATTATACAGTCTTATCCCAGGCTGGTGTGGATGAAAGGGGGCAACAATCAACCGTACTGGCACCACATCTGCCCCATTCTGCCACAACACATTGTCAAACTCCTCTGCCAAATAATTGGGAGCCAAACCATATAGTTGTTGTAGATACAGGTTTTTTACATAGCTGAAAGTGAAGTAAATAGATTTGTACTTGATATTAACTTTCCAAAGAATATTTGAGTATCTGCATTAGGAACTATGGAGAAAAAAAATCTTTTTAGATATAATTTTTTGTCATACAAAAGATACTCTTACCTCAATAGAATTAAAACTTAAATTTTAATAAGTTACTCACTTAACATTATGACCTACGGAGCAAAGTTGGGGCAGATAGTCATGTGCATATTTCTTAGGGAAGTGCCCATGCCTTTTGACGATCTCTTTGGGAATATATTTCTTGTAATTCTTCACCACATCGTTCAGTACCAACTTCTCTTCCAAAACTGCCCGAGTCCTGTACAGAATGTATATTATATTATATCCCATGTGTCAATCCAATTTACAATCTATGTGTGTGCCAATTATTATGAAAATTGGTTTGGCAGTTTTTGCGTGAAGTGGTAACAAATAACCAAACAAACGCCCTGAGATGGCAGCGCCCTTGTGCATTGCACAATCTGCACTATAGGTTAAGTCACCCCTGAATTAACTAGCATTATTCAACTATAAAAATTAGTGAATTAGTAGAATAAGTCAACTCTAAACTTCAGAATGATTACACTTTAATTAAAACTCTTTTCTCATTTCTATAGATAATCATGTCAAAACAGAGATTGCAGAACTATTTCTATAATTACAGCATGTAATTAAAATAACCATTGTTATTTACGACAGGCAAGAAATTAACTTTTATAGGCCATTGTTTCCAGTAATTGACAGACTAGATATGTTTTAATATAGTGCTGATTAAGCAATTATCTTTGCATTTATTTTCACATTTCTAAAGATTCATAGAAAGGCTATGAACACAATAGAAAACATGAGTTTATTCTCTACATTTTGCCAACACCTAACTTAGCATCACACATACTTAACTCATTCAGTCACTTAGGATACACACAAGCCACCAGGATATCAACAATTGATATACCTAATATCTATAGATATAAATAGAATAATATTTTTTATAAACAATTATATTTTACTACATTCATTATCATTCATAGTATTTGTATTCTACATTGATCTTACAAACTGATCCGTAATACATCCTTATCTAACAGTTAATTTGAACCTTGACATAACCATTGATAAAACCAATATTATTATATTCAAACTGATTAAATATATTCAATTTCAAGATATATTATGTTACTTTATGCTTTTTAGCAATTGTAATTCACTACACTAACAGATAGGAAGTTATGGCCACAATATTTATAAACTGTAGAAGCTATTTTAGAATAGATGATATTTTCATGGGCAAGTAACTTGGAAAGACATAGAAAGAGACATTAGATACATAGAAATTGTTTTGTTCTGCACATCTAACTGTCTCTTTCAGATTCTTCCCAAGTATCTTGTCCAGGACTATACAATGTGTAGTAATTCTTCACATGGCCTATTAATCCTGTTATAACCATGGGCAAGGAACTTGGCGAGAACCTGAAAGAGACAGTTACATGCACAGAACAAAAGGCAGAGCAAAACAACTTCTATGCATCTTATGTCTCTTTTTATGTCTTGTCAAGTTCCTTGCCCATGACTGTACCATAATTTACACCTGTTACTTGATTTAAGCAACTATGTCTTATTTTAAGTATAAATATGGAAAATATACTTACATATCAGCGATGCCAAGGCCCAAAAGCTCTTGTTTGTGTTCTGAATACTTAATCTCAGGTATCTTGTCCTCATTAACATCATTCCTTGCTTGTTGGAAGTAGTAATCGTAGGTTGTTTCATCCAATGTTATCAACAAACCAAGTCTTGGTACCTTAACAAATAAATATAAAAGTAAATAATACCTATAATATTATAGTTGTGTAAACCTCAATAAATCGTTAAAAACTATTGACTAACTGATGAAGCAATGTCAAATCTCAAGGTACATAAACAATTTATTTATATTAATGAATTTAAATATAATTAAATTAAAATTATAAATAAACACTACACAAATGTTTTCAAAGACCTTACATACCCCTTATTCAATCATTTAGCCAACTAACATAGCAGTTAATGATAAGCAAATACCCCTAAAATTTACCTAAGTTATACTAACCCCTTATTGGCAAAATTAAAACCAGTTCATAAATAGTACTTGAATGAAATTGCCTATCAATTATTTTATTTTCCAAATCAACACTGAGGTATTATAGCCTGATTGATTAAGAAATTAATTGTGTAACAAGTACACTCAGAAATAACTTCTACTAATTATGTTGCATCACTACTTTCTTTCTAATCAGCTATTGTTCTTTATAGAAAGAGGTAGCTAGTGGGTTCTCTCTGTCATGTCTCTACCCATAGAATAATTATATGGAATCAATGTTACTTGGTCGATACTACAAATAGAGTAAAACTTATTATTATGGCATGTTCTTGTAATTTCATTACTTATAATACAGATATTATTGTGTATGTTACATTTAGGGTTAAAGACAGTTTTGTTTACATAGTGTATTCTAAATATCTAGTAATAAGTAATAAGAATCTGTATTATTTAGCATATATCATTACTAGGGCATCAACACACATTCACCCAAGATCCATTGCACAATTGGATAATGGCCAAAGATGTGATTGACTGAAGTTCTTTTGAACAGATAAATACATTCCAATTTATATCTTTACAATACGTACTTCGGGACAGTAAAGGCCGACATAAATCAATGGTAATTACATGATAAACAAACTATACACTAACAATTCGAAGATGTTTGGTTAAGGAGTATAAAACATTTTACGTACCTTGAATCGGATTCTAAGTTCGTAATCCCGAGAGCTGGAGAGGACTTTGCTATTATCTTTGAGGAAATAGTCGGTACCCTTAACTCTTAGCGCAAACAGAGTGCGCGTCAGTGGAGGAATATTGTACTTCTTGCACAGGAATATACACAATTCTTCAGCGGTGTACGTGCTTGAGCACGGTATTATGTTAGGCGCTCGGTCCGTTACGACAGACACTTTGACTGGCTCCATATCGGCCATCGCTTGATAAGTTGCGTCTCAAATTTTTAGAATTTAAACACCAACTATCATCACTCGATCTAAGTTACTATATACTGGATAATACAGAAAGAGTATAAAAGTTTCTTTTTAATTTTGTCCATCGTAAATCCCACCCATGCACATATTATAAATAAATTATAATCAGTGAATTACAAAAACAAAATGTTTATTTATAAACCTTTGTAAGGAAGGTCACAACTTCACTTCACTGCCGCGGCCGTAGCAGTATGGCTACCACAGAATAGACATATAATAAGGCTAACAACACACGTAAGGTATACCAATATTTTTTACTGACGGTTAAATAAAAGCCGAATATGTATGAATTATGAATTAGTAAATGAATACTTAACATGTTACCTTGATTTCAATTAGTATGTCATAAAAAAGAACAGGAAACTTCTCAAACTTTGGATACTTAAAAAATGTAATTCACTAATGTTTTATTCTATCTAATACGTTTTTTTTAACTCAAAATAGTTATGTTGTTTGTATTTGCTACTACTTTTTATTTTCCTTCTACTAAAGCCATCTATCGTTGTGTGCCCTGTGTGTGACTTCCTTCAACCTTTTCCCTGATTGTGCCGCCGCCGCTAAAGGAATTTCCATTAAAAAGTAATGATGGAACCTTGATGGAACACAGTATTTACTTTCCGTGTGAAGTTAGCCTTAGAGCACCACAGACTTTCAAGATTATTACTAACCATCACAGAGTATTTTTTATACTGATTAACAGATAAAAAATAAAATACAAACGTTTGGTGACGTCAAATGACCTATCTGTGATTATATTATGAATAATAATAACAATAATATAGAATTAGATTAGATTAATAATTTAGAATATTTTGAATTAATCGAAATAAATATGACAAAAACTCAAAAAAATACATTAATTAAAATGGTAAATAATAATATGTTAAAAACTTATAACTTCCATAATTTAACAATCTGTTAAAATTTGTTTGAGATGAAATAATTTATAATGTAAAATAACATAATTATAATAAATTATTAAAGCGCACAACTACATGCCACGACACGTGTTTATATTACCCTGTGTTATTTTTAGTCTCCACCACAGAATACAAAAGTGTGTATGGCACATTATCCGTCAAAGACTCTCTTGGCATATCTATTTTCTATTTTTATTCTGTGCGAATTGTGCGATTGTCCGGCCAATTTTTTTCTCTCTCTTCCGTTTACGCCGCCACTGAACTGCGAACGTCTTTGTCTGAAAGCTTTATTGTATTTCAAATAAGATTTTGTGGAATAACAATCAAATCTTCTCTTTTAATTCGTAAGTATTTCGATTATTATTTCCATTTTGAGCCATGGTGGTTAACATGTTACTAAATTACAAGTTTAGCACATGTCAACCGCTTTGCCGGTCTTTGAAAATGTCTTACCGAGGCAAAGTACCTATAATATTATACACAAGGAAGCAAAGCGAAGCGAAATGCCATCACAATAGTATAATTTATTAAGAGTATCAATTAATAAAGCTTCAATTTTATATAACATACGAAACATAATCTTTTTATATTGAATAATGGTTTTTATAAATTTTTTAGTAGGTAGACAGCGAATTTCATTTCCGTTTGTAAAGATGTAGTAAAGCGTCTATTTATCATTTAAAATAATAGTTACAATATTTTAATTCTTATGCCTATACCATATAGCATTAACCGTTCATCTAGTAATGCAGTATGCCAATGAAAACTAGCCTTAATTTTATACTTTTAAAAGGATCCTTGAGTTGAGCAGTTGGTATCACAACAATAGGTTGTAATGATACAATAAATTCAGAGTAGTTGTTCAGACCAAACTGCTACATAAATAATACTGGGAAATGTATTGACATCCATTATTTATTATCAGAAATTGTACAGATATGAAGAGCATGAGTAATAATTTATGTATCTTAATTTAATAACTGATGGTATATTGACGGCAAACAGACAATTTAGAGTGGTTTTCAAAATATTCCCGTTACCTTTGATTCTGTTAGTAAAGATAATACCACTGTTTGTAAACAGTTGCTGGGCAGCTAACTAGTAGATGCATCAAATATTGATAATGGCCTTGAGTCTAATCGATGCAGTAGTATCGATTACTATGTATGCAAATAATTTGAACAGGTGACCAATTTCACAATGTGATTAGATGCATCATTGTATATACTATTTGAATCATGAATTTATAAACAATATATTGTTAGCTACCTGGCTACCTGCGATTACCTTCCGGGGCAAGAAAGGGTATAAAAGCTGAAGAATATTTGTGCTTGACACATTTCACATCCGACCATTGTTGAGATTGCTACTCTGTCCATTTACAGTTTAAAATTAATTTGTCTTCTATTTTTGAACTAAAATCTTATTACTTGTAAAGTATTAATTTTGGTAAAAATAATTTCGGTTTGTTAATTTGTAATTTTTTTTAATAAAAATTGGATAGCATCTCTAAAAATATATAAAATAATTTTCCATTTTCGATCTGGATGTGTGTGTTCTTGTCTTTGTGTGTGTCATAGTACCCACAGTATTGTTATTTGTGGAACAACAATTCCAATGTCCCAAGAAACATAACAAAGAGTTTGTTGTTACTAAGCATTGCTGAGTTAAGGTTTTTGGATACATTTGTTAGAGGATGTTTTCATTTTGCAGGCTTAGCACACAGTTTTACGACATGCGAATGCATAGTCACTGAAAGCAATTCATAAGTAATACTTTATTGAAATTGATCAGTATTCATTAGTCAAAATTAATACTTAGGTAATGCGTGCTGAGAAATAGCATTCTTCACATGTTTTTTGCTTAGGAAAAAGCAAATCATAATTTCTGAATTGGGTGGCTCATCGTATATTATTAAAATAACTTATTTTACTTATTTTCATAGAATTTCTAAATCCCATATGTGACAAAAATTATAGTTTTGAAAGTTACAAAACATAAATCAAACACCTGTTCCTTTGCGGTAGCTTCATGACCCTCACTTTATGAACAGAATTTATCTATAATAAATGTTATGTTTGCAATAAGATTGGATAATCTTACTGACACCAAAATTATGAAAAAAACTGGTTTGTATATCATTTAAAAAAATTGTTGCAGATAATGGATGATGAATGGGATGATGCTTCTGAAATTGTAAGTACAAGACAGTTACAGAACAAAAACTTGTAAATTTCGAACTTTTGATTACTCTTTATCTATGTATTTATTAATTAACAACACACTTCTTAATATATAAATATTGTTTAAATATAAATATTGTAATATAATTATGAATTTTGTTTTTAAGTACAGTGTAATATATTTTTCAGGTAGTACCCCCACCTCCAACACTTGGTACCAACAACAACTACAATGATTGCTCTGAAGTAGATGAGGGGCACAGCTTATCACGTGGCAGAGGTTTTCAGTCCTTCCAGGAAGATGATGGTATGTCATTGTCATTTCACAATTAGTGTAGGTTTTTATCTATTAAGTCAAGAAAAGTATGATTCTAAAAACAATTCAAATTGTAATAGGTATCAAACAGTTGTTATTTATTTATTAATTTTGTTATTATTGTTATTGCCTATGTTGAGTTTGGTGTAACTCTTTAACCATCAACTAATTGTGACAAAAACGTGTAACAAAATTATTATAAAAAAATACATAAATTCTACTTATATTATAAAGAGGTAGGTAATATAATTGGTGAGTTTCTTTAAGAAGGTAATCTTTCAAACTTCTAACCTCATTAAATTAAAAAAAAATTATAAACAGAACACTGCATTATCATTGTGCAGTCTGCTGTTATTATAACAGTAAAAAACTTGACAATAATGTATAGTCATGGGCAAGTAACTTGGAAAGACATAGAAAGAGACATAAGATGTGCAGAAGTCGTTTTGTTCTGTTTTTTGTTATGCGCGAGACAAGACAAGAGACAGATTCAGGATGTAGAAAAAGACATTAGATGCACAGAAGTCTCTTTACTCTGCTTTTTGTTCTTTGCATATCTCTTTGAGATTCTTTCCAAGTACCTTGACTGTATCCCATGTAATTACAGGGTTCACAAAGGACATGGGAAGCAATGGGTTCGGGGAGAGGCGCGGGCGCGGCGGGCGGGGCGGAGGCCGGG
>DWKA01001893.1:0-11512 GCA_018249155.1 Panoquina ocola ocola | reverse complement strand
TGAGCGGGAATCGAACCCGCGACTCTTGGCGTTCAAGGCAGGGTCACTACCAATTGCGCCATCGAGCCAGTCAAAATGCCGCAGTGACGTTTGTTTGTCGTGTTGTTGTCGCGTCATTGTCGCAACGTTGTCGCAAGTATAAGCTTGTAGCTCTATGTAATCATATTTTAATAGTAAATCACAAATTAAAGTTAATTATAATGTAACATGAAGCTAACTTAAATTTAGGTAAATTGGACAATGCGTGTTGGTACACTGTAGGTGCGTTTTCTCTCATAGCTGTTTAGGCAATACGCATATAAAATTGTTGTCTCTATTTTTGTATATTACATCTCCACACCTCTGTAGCTAATACCTACTTATACAAAGCTCAAGCTAAACCTACTTATACTTAGCACCTATGTACATACTTTACTAAAAGCTACTATACATTCAAAATATTGTCACGTCTTTATTTATATTATTCTACATAACGATAATAACATATTATAGACATACATTAAATAAATAAATAATTAATAATCATAAATTCATCATTTTTAGGCAGCAGTTAAGATTAAAAAATACTAAAAACTTACTCAAAATTCTTACCTCTTTATAATAATCTCAATAGATTACAAGGCTTATAAAGGAACTGGCCACAAAGAAGCGACCGCCAATAAAGAACGTAAACGAATTGCAACGATTTTGATAAAAAAAAGGTTAAAATGTTACTTTTCAATGTATAAAATAAATTACTATCTTTAAAGCAAATATTTGTAGACACACACAATTACTTTTACAACATCACCGTCCGGCTTTATCACATACATCGGCAAAAACACTAACAGAAGAGAAAGACAGAGCAACAGATTTAAGTGATACAGTTTTCTCACTTTTTAAATATTTGGGTCGATTCAGAGCGTCGATTAGTATTCCGGCAGGCTCCCGCCGGAGCTAAAATAAACGCAACATTGCTACAATGCAAAACAAGCAGCGAGACTGTAATAGGATGGATCATTTCGTTCACTAATATGGTTATTTCTGTAAAATTGACAACGTTTTACGAGTTGTAGCTTTATTTCCTTTTACATCTCCTACCATGTACCTACCTATGTTTTGAATTTATTTGGTATACGAGTATGTATAGCTCAAAGATTTTAACTCAAGACGGATTGTAGCGTCCTATTCAGATAATAAAATAACAGGCCCCAATCTTGGGATCTTGGGAAGCGTATTAAAAAAAAAATCTGTCACGCAGAAAAAAGGAAGGACTAGAGCTGTTGTGTGTAGATAATACAATCAAAGTAACAGGTTGTTAAACAGTTTCAGTTATTTATTTGTTGAAAATGATACAATAAATTCAAGCACTTTATTAAGTAAAATTAATTAGTAGATACTTAATAACTTTTTAAAACAGTAATAACTTCTGTGCCTTGAGAACCAATTCTTTATTTCTTCTACACATTTATTAGGCATAAATTTTCATTAATCATTCGTCCTGCCTGTCTTCATTATAATTATGCGAAGATATTACAAACACTTCAAAACACTCCAGATATTAAATTAATTTTGGAATAATTTTCTATTTACAGAATCCCTTATTTTTTTTGTTTCTTTTTGTTTGTATAGTTAAATGTGAAAAGTTCAAGCTGAACAATTTCTGATAACATACCTACTAAATAAAATAAACAGTAAAATTACTAGCTTTTTAAAATTGTTCAACTTGTGTGGAGATAATATAGCTAAGTGTGAGTATAGGTATAACACAGATAATTTAATGCAAAGCTAAGTTGCAGATTGGAGAATTGGTTCCATTTAAAGCGAGACCAGAGAATATTAGATTTTGCAATAAGATGTTTCATAATATTTTTTTTATTTATTGAAGTAATTTGTGTGTATGCTAATACCGAAATACACATGTTTTAGCATTATGATATTACTTTTATTAGCGTGGATATACGTTGAGTTTAGATTTGAATGCCGTTGACCGCTGAATTGTGGAGAAGCGTCGGCCACTGACATTTTCCTGGACGTAATTTAGGACTGAGCAGTGAGCCTGCATCGCATGCATTCCACAATAAGCATCAAAGCAGTCCCAAAATAAATAAACAAGATATTCAACAATTATACCACACATATCTGCGCTATTATGCGCGTAGAGTATGTACCTAAGCGTGAAACAAAAACTTGAGCATACTATTGTCATATATTTTAATCTCTGATGCAAAAATGAAAGGCTTTATGGATTCGATATTTAAGCCGACCTGATTTGAGTACTGATCGTGTTTGACAATAATAATTATTATGTTTAACTAGTTTGGCGTCAATGAAACTTTTTAGTTAGTTATCTTATTTATCTAATTCAATTTTAATGTTTTATATTGATTTAATTAATGCACAGGTCTGGAATCTAGATCTTTCAAATAATTTCTATGTAATTAAGTAAAATGAATGGCGAACGGTTTGGTAAATCAATTTATCAGAGGCGTTCGTGCAGGTAATAGCCGAGTAATAGCAGCTCGTTAGTAGAATGATTATATCGGGAAATTCTAAGCTCAACGTGAACAAAAAGTGCAAAACAAGCATTGAAGAAGTGGGCCCGGTCAGTAGGTGCGCCGGCGCAGTCGACTCGCGGCCTTACGGAACCAAGCATTGCGTTCATGCTCTCGAAATACGGTTCCATGTTCTAAAACGGCAAAAATTTAAATTTCGAAAACATCTCAACATTTTTTGTTTTTAAATATTTTTTGGAAATTATATTTTTTAAAGCCAGTGCTATTTATGTTAAAATTTTATTTTTCGTACGTGTTAATAATTCTATTTTTAGTAGATTGTGTCCGAATACATTTTGATTACTTGTATAAACTCAAATTTTGTCTATAGACGGTTTTTGGCAAAACCTCAAATGTCTCTCGGCCATTTTATATGTATAGTGAATCTTTGTGTCATTGTATAAATACACGTAAATCGAGGACTTCTTAAAATACAAGTTTACGTGTTTACAATATGGCTACTCTCGTCGAATATAACGGGTGAGATATTATTATAAAATAACTTATAATGTAATAATCATTAAATGCAGTTTTAAATAACTGGTAATATACTCGTAGTTCCCTGGCTCCATCATAAATATTTGTTTACATCTCATGGTTGCATCTCATTTCCCACCAGATGGTGCGCACATTTTATTTTTTCTGTATTATACAAAGTACCATGGTCACATTTTGATAAAACTGAAGGAAATAACCGGAGTTTTCAACTGTGTTTACTAGATTTTTTATTAAAATCTTACATCTTTTATTAATATTTCTAAATGCAGTAACAGTTACTGTAATATACATAATAGGTATAATTTTAATTTTATCAAACTGTTGAGAAACCTAATATTTTTTTCTTCAAAATCAACTCATTCGAAGAATTAATATACAAATTATGTATAAAGAAAAATCAATAAATATTATCCTCAAGTCAAATATTCATCATTTATCATTACTGATTACAACCCTAATCGTCCCACTGCTGGGCTCGGGTCTCCGCTCACAATGTCAAATCAAATATTCAGTTTATATGTATGTATTAAAATTATTTCGTGTACCCAATAAAGTAAAAATATAAAATATCCACAGAGATTAAAATTATTTTTAGGTAGATAAGAGGATGATCGCTTAAGCCAAGGTAATTATTTAATTTTCTATACCTAACTTGTTATTACTCTTCTTAAAATAAATAGACAGCGGAACTCTACATCTAAAATAAGGCTCTATTATCACAAGACGAGATGGCTCCTAAAATAATTTCTAATATAATATGAACATACGATTTACTTTACAAACCTAACTGGAAACAAAAACATTATTTTGTTTTCTCGTAAAGTGTATGATAATACACCGTACATTTACACTAACTTTGGGCGCTCGCCATATAAAGGCTAAATTTTCAATCCTTAGTTAGTTTTATGATCAAGTAAATTTTGCATTTCATATTTTATTTAAATGTTAAATGGCTTACATTTTGTTTAAATTTAAATAATTTCTAAGATAAGTTAAGCTTGTGATGAATGTTAATTATGAATAATAAAATAATAATTTCTGACAATGAATATTCGACCAATTGCAGTTTGCAAATTTAAAATAAGTGGTAAAATAAATTTTATTTACCATGATATTCTGCAACATTTAAATTATCCACATTTTCACAAATGTGTATTGCTCTCCAATAAAAAATGAAGTAGATATATTGGTCGTATTCCAGGAATAGAAAACCTCGGTTAAATAACTAAGCATTAAACAGTCTGTTGAAAAATCGGCCCTCACACAAACCTCGATATGCCAGTGGAAACGCCAACAAAAGCGTCACAATCAACTTTTAATTAATGTTTCCATTTTAAGGGAAAAATACCCTTAAGACGAATGGTACAGAATCTATATTCTTGGAAGCTTTTCGAACTTATGTTTACTTTTCGGCATCTTGCGCGGTTTATATGACATTGACACTTTATTTATAATATTACCAATAAAGGCACATAAGGTGAACGTGAACTGGATTTCTTTATATGGGCAGTTGTATTTAGTATTAAACTCTCATGTCTGTGCTGTTAATCTACGTAAAAATACGATAGATTTATCTAGCATTATAATACTCAGACGTAACTTGGTAAGAATCTGAAAGAGACATAGTGAGGGAGAGAGACAGTAAATCTTGCCAAGTTTCGTGTAGCTGTAGAGTACTAAACTTTTCAAAAATATAAACAGGTAAGATATATTATGAGAAAAAAGTCTTCCAAAGACCCAACCGTAATGGTAGGTACGGAGGAGGTAGTGGGTAGATACCTATTTGATTTTTTATCCAGAAAAAACTCCTAAGCCGCCTTCCGCTAAACTGAAAATATTTAGTCTAAAAATGTACGAAAATTTTGTTTTTCAAACGCCGTTCACGGGCAAAATTATCATACGACTTTAAAAAAGTAACCATTTAAAATCCATCAAGCTTGGACTATTTATTCTCATAAAAATCGAATAAAAGTTCATTAAGCAAGTTATGAATTTAACAATTAATCTTCTTTTAATTTTCCCTTCTTCCTTATATAAAATTTCGTCACGATTAGATGAGTTAAGACAGAAACCTACTGTAACTACATAGATAGGTACGTATAATTTTTTTTCATGATGTACATTGTTGATAATTTGTTTCTTTATTTCTTTAATTTCCCATTAATTACCTACTTACACACCGTATTCCACAAACCGTTACATGTGATAATTCAAAAAGTATATATGTAGATTAATAAAATCCTTTCAGCGGTCATAAAAATAATAGGTATTTGTTTTGTATCAAAAAATATCATAAAAAATATTCTTAAGGTTTTCTAAACCATGGCTTTAAAATTGTTTATTAAAAAATACACTGCTATCTAGGTACCTATATTTATTCCTTATATCATTTACCGCTGTGTTTAAGACATACAATTCGTTAAAAATAGACGAGTTATGATTTCATGTCAGTGACATCAGACAGCATAGGTGTCCGTCTAAAATAAAACACAATGTGCCTTTGTTCCTTGAATTTTGTGAGGGAATATATGAACATGATTATGAAACTCGAACGTCAGATACAAAATATTATAAATTCTTTATACTCGTAATAGCCAATATTGGAATATTTATGCCAGACATGCAAAGGTTTTAAATTCTTTGAGGATGGCTAGTTTAATAGTTATTACGAGTATGTTGTATGTACCTAATAGTCAATATTAGTAAAATCTTAGAAAAATTAAAGCTGTTTCCTGGGGAAATGGGCATGGGGAACTGAACAATCAAAAAGGATTGAATTAACTGCTTATTGTTCAGCTACATTCTCGTAGCTATAGTAAGTACCTAATACTACCGTATTAGTTTACCAATGAAGTTTAACGAATGTTTTTAGTGCATTTCATTTAATTAACTAACCATCCGCATTTGTAAAGCGGCGTTGATTGAGGAAATTAGAAACTTGAAACACAATTAACACAAAGTTGGCTCCGTGCTTTGACACAAGTTCTTGCGCCGCCAGTTCCCACAGCGATTTCCTCTATCACTCAAGTAAAGTTAGCGTTTTTATGTTATTGGAAATTGATTCATTGGGTCTGCGGAGCAGTGAAAGCTGTTAAAATACTCCACGAACATAAAAGCCGCAGTAATGCTATTCAAATCGTTTCAAAGTGATTGCTTAAATTTTAAATGTTTTAATAGATCGCCTCTGTTGTTGTATTAGTCTGTACTGATGACGTTTGATTATCGCAATTAAAGCTGAACCAATGAATTTTGCTGAACATAGTAGTGGTAAGTATTAGGGGTACCTTTGGACTTCGTTTGATCCGCCGATCATGTTAGACCCTATAGAATATCGTAAGATTAAAAACTTATCTAGATGTCTGCGTGAAACCAACGGATAAATACTCGCATAACAAAACACTACGTATTATACTAATGAATTATAAATCACAAACAGAATAATGTCATGTCAGTGATAATATTACCTGTTGTCACGATGTACATTTGTCGGGGTACACGTTACTACGGGGGTCAATACACATTTCAGTCAGTCGTTTAATTAACCTTATGGGTACTGATTAGAGTGGAGAGGTCAATGTTACGTTGCCTCGGCTGATATATAACCGGTAATTAATCACTGAGAGTTATAATATTTATATTGGCTGGGTCCGGTAAATTAGTTTAATCTAACAAAGTATTTATGAAGCTTTTCCAAATTAGTTTTGATTGGGGTCAACGCTTTAGTTTAGTTGGAAATTTTTCTTTCCTCAGCTACCTTTAAAAAATTCCATTCCCTCCCCTAGCTCCCTCTTTATTTCACAGCTTCAAGTGAATAAGGTTGTTTAAATGTCTATGGTAAGTTTTTGTAGCGATAAATACAAAAGCATAAAAGTTTGAATTTACGCCGTTGGTTTTACTGAGTGGCGGTGATGGTGCTAATTAATTTAAATAGTTACTTGCTATCTGCTCCTATTGTAAAGAAACAACGCAACTCTAACATCAATCTAGTGACATTACCCCGTAAATAAAAGGAACAATATAAAATACTCGGAACACACGTTCCTTGGCACTAGAAGAGTTGGTCGAACCCGGAATCGTCGTCGTAGATGCAATGTCAATACTACGGCTATGCCCTCTGGACTAGAGACGAATACGTACGTCGTACATCTATTAATAACGAACAAAACAATACGTGTCTTGTTAGCTGTTTGAAGCCTCCGGCTATTTTTCTTTCTAGCATTTCTCTCTCTCTGTTTGTCTGCCTGTCTACGCTACTCAATAGTTCTCACGTTCTCAGTAGGTACCTACGTAGGTCAGAAAAATCTGTGTTCAAACAATAAAATCGTAATAGTTCAACAATGTTATCAAAGAACTACAGGTAAATTCACTGGTGATCACTTTATCGATAATATCACGATGATAGTTTTATAGCTGCAATTATAATGAAATCAAAATCGAATTTCCTTGACCGTGTGCGCCTTGAACCATAATTACCGTATTATAGACAACCATGGCCTGTGTCAATTAATTTTTATGTGTCAACTTAACAATCGGACTCCATGCTTTAACTCTATAACTATAGTTACTATAAATTACTAAGAATGGGGACTACTTAGTCTTAAAAAGCACTTGCTTTTTACTCTGTATTCCACAACTTATTGTATTCCACTATGAAAATAAATGGTGCTGAATTCGTTAGCGGTTAAATGCATTAAATTGATTAAGTATATGAAATTGCCTATTAACTCTCAGTTGTGGACGTTGTGGTTTAATGAATTATTTTAAAATTGTGAATTGTTCTCAGAATCAACTTCAACAACCCAACCACGGACAAACCGGCTAACCTCGCCAACTCCGCAGTCTTACGGATGCTTGAAGAGGAAGAGCGGAATCGTAAGGGATACCCCAGTAAGTATTTAACAGTAAATAAGTGCTAATCCTGTAACTTAATATTATACTGTGCTGACTTGAGGTTATTAGACGTTTTGAAGGGAATGGACCTTAATGCAAGTCTCGATGTTTTAAAAAGATAGTCCTTTAATTGCTTACCACAAAATAATATTAGAAGCTTTTGTTACTCAAAGTTAAGAGTCAATAATTATCATATTAAAGGAGTACGTCACAACATGTTAAGAGTGAACGCAAAGCCTTAATTTCCATTGTGAATTTACTAGTTATTGCTGCATTTTTGACACAGATTTAGAATCCTCGTATATCCCTGGATAATGATACTGTATATCAAAATTAGTAAAGAATTGCATCCTGGTTTACTAGACCCAATGACTACACTTGAATAAATGAGTGTAGGGCTTACTAACGCTTTCTAATATTTTGCACTGCTTGCCAGAACTAGACCCCACCCAAGTCCAGGCGATTTTGGAGAACTTGGTATTTGCCAATCGTCGGTTTGACCGCTATTGGCCTCCCGCCGGGGCGAAATCGACCCGACGATGGGACGGCCAACTCAACGCCAACTCCCAAATTTACCCAGAATTTTTGAAAGCCACTAAAGGTACCCCGTTGAGTAGAATCAGCTTTCGTGTAGTACCAACATAAATGTACAGCAATGCTACCATCATTATAAATACTGCAGTAATACCTTTAGATTAGCCTTGTGTCGTTGTTTTGATTAGGAGTTGTAGCACTTGTGTCCATGTCATGGCATTTACTTGCACAGATGATTTAAAGCACTAAAATCAATCTATGCACTGACTGACATACATGAATCACTGAATACAAAATAATACTGGTGCTCGTCACAGTGTAACGTCCGAATATTTAATTTCGTCCATTTTTTGTGACACGTTGTCCACTTTAGTGACAATTATAGCTCATTAGTAAAAAGAATTTGGCAATGATTGGAAACTGTTAAGTAGGAGGTAGTCATTGTCATGGTTTTTTGTTGTTTCTTGTATTCAGTAGGTAATCATTCATCTGTGTTTAGTGTAGAGGAGACAACGAAAGAATAACCACGAACGACATGGCTGAAACGATATTTGTCGGTAAAGTCTTCATTACAGTAATTTACAGTGTTTGTTTGTGAAAAAATATAAGTTGTTGTGACATAATAATATCTACGTTGTCAGTGTTTAACAATTGTTCGTGGCGAGCAACAAAATTTTCATAGAAATTTGTGCGTGATTTGTGTCATGAGTTCATTATAGTGGCACTCATATTTTAAAATATAATTGGAAAAAGTATATCGTTGCGAACATCAAACTTAAAAAAAATGGTAAAATAAAATATTAACCGTAAGATCCCGTTTAATTTCAAACATCTAAATATATACATTATGTCGAGAATTGTTCACTATTTACATTATTTCAATTGAGCACTGACATGCTTAATCGAATATAGCTATTTTAGATCCATGTTGAGCTTATTTTTATTCCAAATAAAATTTAAAAATAGAGCTCATATGTATATTTTATTTAAAATATTTCAATATTATTACAAAAACAAGATAATGTATGTGTAATCAAAGTAATTTGTTTTAATTTATTTTATTAATGAATAATTTCTAGATAGGTACCTATATCTTAAATATGAAAAACGCACCGTTTTACAACTTGCAACCATGTTCACTGTCTTTTCACAACTGCATCGGTCATTAGCGTTATAGATAGGTACTCAAGATGTACTCAAGAAAGTAGTGACTAAACACGTCACAAGTTGCAGTTCAATATGATTCAAACACGCGGCTATTTGCTATTTCTTTGAGAAAAAAGTTTTCTTTGACGCAACCTGGACCTATTTCGGATGACTCTACATTCGCGCGCGCGTATGAATCAACAGCTAATATTAAACTAGTGGCGAAGGATGCAAAGTTCGAATGAGTATATTTCTGATCGTGAACACCTACAGTACCAATAATCCTATTATTTTATTGATCAACATGTTATCCATAGAAGTAGACATTGAAATCATTGTACAATTATTCCCCGAATCCAGTTCTTTCTTCGGTAACATACATAATTATGTACACTTTTCTTCTCTATTCTTTTTTCCATTTATCGCTCTGTCTCTTTCTAACAAGTGCAATAAAAACCACTAAAATGTTTTTCTGACGAGGTAAGTACTATTAATCTAATTTCTCAAATTCTATTACATTTCATAACGTTCCACTTAACTTCAGTAATTTAAAAAATATATTACGAAATAATAAACTTTATTTGAATAGATAATTAAAAAAAATATACAGCATCGTAAAAATGCAATGAAAAACAATATTAAAATTAAAAAAAAAAACATAACGTACACGTTTGTTACTTTGCGCATGTTGAGTAATGCAAACAGACCACAATAGACCAGAAACATAAACATATCAGTAAAAAACTAGCTCGTTGAATGATGAGTCAAGCGTGCATGCGGCGTTTGCCAGACACTAAACCGTATTAAATGCATCGGCTAAAATAAGAGATATATGACGAATATCGTGGCGTACAAAATTTTCAACACAACAAACTTTACTATACTTTACCAGTAGGTATGCAATTATCTTCTCTTCATTATACATACTTATTATCAAAGATTACCATAGGAATCAGACAAGATATAGAATGATAATGTACTCAATTTTGTATCGGTATCTCGCGCGCCATTGTGCACACAAATTTCACGTATCCGCCACACAAATATGTCGCCATACTACAGGTCAAAAAGCCTACAAGTGACATTTATATGCACAAGTACCATTCACATGCACCAAGCGACATTCATTTGTCCGGCGCGCTGTCGCTGCCACGTTATCATTCTATAACTTTTCTGATTTCTATGAGACAATGCAAATACCGTCTATGGTCGATGGCAGGTACTAATAACAACAACATAACATACATTCAAAAAATAAAATTAAGAACTTGTATAGAGTAAACTAGCTAACTACTCGTTAACTTTTCTAATTACTGATAAGCATTAATAATAGAGTAGCTTTTGGATTAATACGTGTTCGTCTACAATTAGTAATTTATGTTAGCCCCATGGTTCAACGGACATAATTACGTCCCAATCCTATAATCACATGTGATAGCCACTCGTATTAATATTGTGTAATACCGGGTGATTTCAGACTTAAGTATAACGTAAGTTAATGTGAAAAGAAAACAAAATATTACCTCTATTGAATTGCTATTAAGTCAAGATAATACTGAAATAATATTTTCTAGTATATTGGTATTATTATTAATATTTAAAGAGTAGGTATATAAAGATTATTTTTATTTTTTATTACAATAATAAGTAGGTACCTATGTGATAAATTAATTGGTGCAGGATAACAATAAGTGTCCTACTGTTCCACTATAGTTGTCTCTCGTAATAAAAGAGGCTATTTTGATTTGGTAAAATGTAATTGACTACACAAATATTTTAATTGCGTAGAGGTGGAGTATTAGATTGGTGAGAATTGATAAAACGGATAGGTAAGTAGGGTAAAACACCCTAATTTTGGCACCCCACCAATTATGGGCACTTCTGTGTTTTAACCTTTTTATTAAGAATCT
>DWKA01001892.1:0-11514 GCA_018249155.1 Panoquina ocola ocola | reverse complement strand
CGTCAACATAGCTGGTCAGCTCGCCATAACAAGATATCAACACCAATATCGATGTTCATCGTTTCAATACATGACTGGGAATCTAAAAATTGTGTAGTTACAAAATGATGCCGGATCATTAATTAATTCCTATTACAGGCTATAAAAACAAGCTCCATTAGTTTTATGTGTTATTTTTACAGCTTTAAGCCGCATCATGGATTTATTACACCTACTGGTCCTCACGCTGCATGTCTCCATATTTTATTCTCTTGTTTTGGTGTGTTTGAACACTTGAAGTGGCTCATGCATTTCTACTGAGGTGTATGGTATGAAGCATTCTTTAAACATACGTAGATGTTGTTCGACCGGATCGTAGGACCCAAGCAAGCTAATATTGTGCTTTACCTTTAATATTCTTCTATGAATTAATATTTCACAAGATAAATATTAATTCAATCATTAATACAAAATTATCAGTTAATGAGACTATTTGTTTTTTACAATTATCGAATTTAAATTCTTATCAGCCAATGTGAAACTCCTTCCCTAGTAATCGTTCAATTTTAAGATGTACAAGATTGGATACCGCTAGTTTTTTTTTACTTTAAAATCCTTTACCTATTTATATTAAAACAAAAGACTTGAAGCTTAAACATAAGTCATAAACATGTTGCATTACAAGTAGCGCGGTCGCATACATGTAATAACGATTCATAAAGGTCCGATGAGGCCCTGCGGCATCCCGCGGCTACCTCCGCACTACATCCGTTTTACAAGAATCCGTTAAAAGTACCCGCTTACATGGGACATAAAAAATGTTGTTAAGGCAAAGTCACTCTGTAGGTACATTACTAAGAAATGATTGACATAGGCAGCCAATGTAAGTTTTAAAGTGCGTATTATGTAAAGTAATGCGGGTCCTACGTGACTTTTTTTGTAGCACTGTTTTAATGATGACTCTGGTGTCGCTGATGATAAACCTGTAGTCTAGTTTATAGTAGGTACCTGTAACGCGAGGGGACCCGGGTTCAATTCGCGGTCAGATAAATGTTTGTTCTCGGTTCATGGTTATAGTAATGTCCAATTTGCGTTGTCTATACGCGACGATTTTTAGTGTGTTTAAAAAATAATATGGTTTTTGAAAATAAAACCGATATTCAGAATACTATCAAATAGACAATATTTACTCCAAGGTAATTTCCCTTTTAAGTTTAGGATTAAAAACTAAGTATAATACAGTAAACATTCTGTAAAGGACGTCGCCTTAACTGCATTATTGACATCAATAAAAGCTATAACACGTAAGTGAATTGGTTCCGGTGCTCGTTTAGACGTCGTTCACCAGCCCGGCGGCTTTCGGCACCGGGACCATCTCCGCGGCCCGGACACGACATGATAATGACCGAATGTGTTACATTATTCAGCAATGTTAACAACTATAATAAAATCTATTAATTCTTGTATTTTATTTACGAAAGGACAATGGGAAATGTATGGAGCCTGATAGTAATATTTGATATACCGTTGCTTAGGATTTTTTAAGTGGAAAATTATTTACTAACAGAACTACGGTCCAATGTCAGTTACTTTCGAAGTTAAAGTCGTCTCATTCTCCTTTGACGCGGATTTGGTTAAATATATTAATTTCAATAATTTCTATTCGATTACAGTTAACTTACACATGCATACATACCTACACACACACACACACACACACACAAACACACATTCGTTGCTAAGTACGCGGGCTTGTAGAATTTTGACAACAAAACTAATGTGCTATAAAATTATTAGTTACGTGTATCTACTGAATCAATCAACATTACTGATTACAGACGGTGTGTCCGCGGCGCGTTATTTTCAATTTATATCTCGTGCAACCAAATCCGTCGGTAATTATATGTAATTGAATCTCGTGTCATTATTTACGGTCAATTATTTAATTATGTGTCGGAATCGCCATCTCGAAATGATTGATGGAGCGCTAGTACAATAATGGTCATGTGGATTTGGTACCCGCTGTGTACCAAATAACTAGTAGATACTGATTCATTTTCAATTTCACATGATTGCATTATAATTTTGGTATGCCATTGTCTGTCTACATTAGACAATTACTCTTTCAGTCAACGTAATGGTAGGTGTTAGCTAACATCATTTTTTTCATGCAAAATCGCAGATTTTTTAAGTTAATGCTACCATGTAATCTGGATTAATACGGCTTAGTAGGTTAATAAATCCTATTCAGCAAATTAATACTTGTTTTTTATTATTCACATTTTCTAGCTTCCGGTTTATCTTATTGGAAATGTAATATAAACATCATATTTTGAGTACATAATATAATATGTACCTAAATTACCAATAATTCACTTCACAATTTTATCGTATCGATACAACGTGCCCCATCCCTCGGTCGCAGTTTCTATTCGGCCGCTGCAGGACCGCGCGGTCGGCCCGTGATCTTCTTCTGATTCTTCCAATCATCATAATGAGTAAAACTTAAATATTGAATACAAAATTCGCATTTTAAATCAGTTACAATAAATACCAACTAAATTGTGCAACAATGTCATGACATCGGAGTGTACAAAGCTGTAATACACACTGAAAGCCTTCTACTCCTTTGAAATATTCAGAATAAAAAGTAGGTGGTACCCTAATACTGAAGCGTTGCAATGTCCCTGAGTTTGTTGTGATTGAAACCACTACGTAGCCGCAGAGGTCGCTCAGCCGGCGGCCGAAACGTGAATCAATGCTGTCTCTGGTTGAATGCGTATAAAATAAACATTTAACGGTCACGTACTTCATTTGATAGTGATCGTGCTCCGGAGCGGGGGGGGGGTTACCCTATACTATGTATAGTAACGCAACTGTGCCCCCGATGTCTTGACACTTCAGCTACAATACAAAATAGTTACTGTAAGTAACTTACGAGCTTCTCTTCTAAAGAAAGGTTAAATGCAATGATGGCATACTTTTAAAATGATGATTTTAAACGCTTTAAGCTTATTCATGACGTCATCCTAAGTGCTCTACAGGCCATACATGTTGGTTGGTTTTACCGATACCGACCGTGGTGTGTAAGGCCTTGTATTCCTGTCTCGAACAAACTGCACGTTAACATTAGCACCTCGTCTCGCAGCACGTTAATCCGTCACTAGTCGCTGTCGCTAGTAACTATCCCGAAGCTAAAGTGAATCCAATGTACCGTGTGTACCGACACGTCCCCCTAATGCCTCTCGAGCGGTCCGCGCCGCCCCCAGCTCAATATGTTTGCCGACCAAACAAACTCGTGGACGACGAACAAACTTAACGAACTGTTTTTTCAGTAAAGATCCGCCGCGGGTGTTGAGACGACTCGCCTCGCTTGCCGTTAACATAAAAAAACTAATGAACGAGAAGAGTTTAACTAGTTACTATAGAACTATAGAACCCAAGTACTTTCAAGTGTTTATCGTTACAAAATAATTCCAATATATTATTGTCTATGATTAGTCGGCGTCAGCACCATGAGCATTAAGTATGGTTTGTTATTTAGCTTGATGCTGTCATACGGCTGTAAATAATTACCTACTATTGTCCCCCCCCCCCACACACACACACACACACGCACAGCGACGACGGTTAACGTACAATTTGAGAGCATTTGCATTAGTTCCAGTCGCTCCGGCCGCCGAGATCTAGCAATTAAACGTTCACCGGTATGGGGGCAGTTCATATGAATTGCTTTAGAGTATGTGAAATGGTGTCACGGCCTGTTAGTGGGGCAGCTTCGATTGTAGGCAATAACATTTTACGACATGTCGAGCACGTCACTAATAAAGGCAACAGCCATCACTTTTATAAACTTCATTTCAATAGTCAGCTAGCATAATCAATAGTCGTAGCATTTCGTAGCGCACTTAAAACTCAGTGTGGTCCGCAGTATTCATATTTTTATATTGCAGTGGTTTTAGTCTGTGCAGGGTGGCCACTGCATTCTTCAACAATACAATACATAATATTCAGTCACTATATTGACAAAATATGATTATACTCGTACTTACATAATATGTAGATGTACATATGTATTTTACACCGCAAGATTGTTCCACATTTGGACATTATAATGCCACTACTTGTAATAATGTGGTACAACGAGCACATACTTCCTCTGTACCGTGACGCAGCAGTATCGTGGGTTCCATTATCACACAGCACCGAGCACCGCGCACCGAGCACCGAGCACCGAGCTTCGGACGCAAACCGTAATCACTGGCGGAGGCAGGCGTCGATGAAAACGTCTTACATGTCATTCGTGAATGCCTTTTCGGGCGCCGCTACACGTTACATTGTATGATAAAGCTTGTTTCTCAAGAATTAAGACGAGCGTTTCAGGATAATAGGACTGCTATGTCGACCTTTTATTCTGCTTGTATCACCAATGGAAATTCTGATGTGTGCCGAAATATCGCAACGCAATAATATATAGCGAAAAAGTATCCATTGGGTAACCTAGATCCCGTCAGCAGTTGACATTTAGCATTGTTGGGCATGAACCAATCGTTTTAATTGAGCCTAGGTAATGCGTATTTCAGTAGGCTGTGTTATTTGGTGGGGTGTTAGTGAGATAGTTTCAACAAAATATGGGAAGTGCTTAGTCGATCGCTAAAGAATGAAATAAGCCATCTTATGCATCAAAAACTGTTATCATAAAATATTCCAAGAACTGAAATAGCGATAGTGATACGACCGTTAGCATGACTGGTCAATTTTATCGTCTGTTTTACCATAATATAATGACGTACGAAAAGGTCACGCGCTACAATGTTTGTAAAGAATGATCAGTTGAGCCCGTTTTGTGAATTACAACAATTGCAAGAGACAGTGTGAGGCGCGGGGCAGTCGGGGCACCGCGCGCCCGATCGCTCGCGCCACAACTCACGTGTGTCATTCGTGTACTTTTTGTCCAATTTGCATACAATAAAATAGCTATGTTATTTGCGACATGAGGTGACAAATTTACAGTGGAACGAAGTCTATCGGTGTGTATTTATCGCGAGATGTCACTAGACTAGGAATTTATATGTCGAACCAATTTTATGATCATATTCTGCCCTCTTAGAGATCCAGTGGGTAGGTGTTAAAATCATGTACCATGTCATTTTCGCTGGCACAAAATAATACATTTTTAATGGTCTGTTGTAGATTTAGAAGCAATAAAGCATTACAAGCAATTAAGTAAGCCTACTAACCTAGTAATACACTACTTAGAACCATCGCGTAAATCTGCACTAGTTAATTTCCACTCAAGCATAGATAGGGCTCTTTACATACCAAAAATATTTTATTTTGAAAGAGAGCAGTTGCTTAAACGAATGTCTATCGATTTTAAACTACTAGCATAAGTCAACTCACAAAAATCCAAGTTTATGGTCAAAATGCAGTCTGTAACTTCATATCAGTCAAACAGAATCTAGCTGCGAAAGAGATTCCCTCGCATATCCCCTCCGGCATTAATCCTAAAATCATGTTAAGAATATACCTCACGGCCCATTCCGGGAAGAATAGCGTTCACAACAGTCGGAACGGGTTCCCGGGCCGCGGAAGATACCGATTCTTTTTATAAGTTCATACCAAAAGCATTCATTTAGATGTTATTTCGTAATTCGAACCCCACGGCCAGGCTTTAAGGGCTGGCATCTGTAAAAACCTTCAGAACTGATATATTCGTCCTCCTCCTACCATTCTTATACACATGATTTACAAACATGGTCAGGAGTCATGTCGTCTAAGTAACTCCACGCCAAGCGCAATCTATATAATTATTTAGGTACTCGACTTCTGCTGTAACGTTTTAAGTTCTTCTCACGATCCTTAACCATTACTAAACCGATAATAGTCTATTAAGCAATCATAACATAAAAAATGTAATTCACATACATTTAATGGGTGCTGTAATGTAAGTGCCAAAATGAGCAAAGAAAATATGCGGATGTTGGCCGAGCGCGGTAAAAAACGTATTCGTTAACACAACATTATTTAATTAACACCCAGAGGTGTCCGAGATTTATGGCTCCAGTTTTTATTTCACTTACAAATATTTTAATTTAATTACATATGTTTAGTTAGCGCGGCCAATTAGGTACGAGTATAATAATATACACACAGATAATGTGTCCCGATTATTATTAAGATTGAGAAACATCGAATTAATGTGAAAGAAAAAATTGTAAATAAAGAATACGTTATATTTCCCAATACCCAGAATAAGTATCCTGTTTATAAGTGTAAAATTTATGTAAACCCGTACTTTACACTGTCGTAGAATATGTGAGCAAAAGAATCACTTGGGCCATAATCAGCATACCTAAGCAGGTACTACTGATTCTTCATAGATGAGAAGTCCACCTGATGTGAAGTGGACATGAACAATTGCATTACATTTAACAACCCCTAAGCACCTTAATCTAATTTCATTTCTTCAGCTGGTTAACTATAGTGATATGTCCGCCACTACCACACCTTAGCTTATACAGCGCCTTGCCCGAAATGCTAAGTTTAAGTCGAAGAATAGGGTAAGAGGTAAGTAAGGTAAGAGGTGGTAAGTAGTGGCAAGCGGTGGCAGCCCTACGGCCGCGGCCGCAGCCCGCGCAACGGGACAACTGGTCGGGCGACCGCGCACCGCTTTTTGTCATTTTCGATCCTCCATAAAAGGACTAACTGATACCCGCTTCTTGTTCTTATTGCCGACGTAAGTATTTTCAATTTACTTATTTCATTTTATTATTAATAGCGAGGACTGCTGCGAGCAGCAACATAGATTGGTGAAGTCAGCGGAGGGCCGCGACTATAAACACTGGTTTTGTGTCGTTTTGTAGGTTGCTACAACCTCAGTGAATCAGCAAAATTGTAGGCTGTCCTTTATTTGCTCACGCGCTTTCCAGCTCCGACAAATAGGGGTCAACACTGTTTCGTTTGTAGATAATTTTAGTGACAACTTTTAATGGTATTCATTTTAAATTCAACGAGAATGAAGCTGAGTATCTAATCTAAATTTTGATTCTTCGTGCATTTTTTTAAAGTTATAACATATAATAGTTATTTGTAATATTCTCAATCCAATCCATAAGAATCTATAATTTGAACCGGCTTAACTCCTCCCGTTCTGAGAAGTGATGCGATCTAAGCTGACGGTAATATTGATGATCGTAGGAATTGCAGATGACTGTAATTCCTCCCTGACCTTGCCTCATGAATACTTAATATAGTCACGTCTTTTTTCGGTCATAATATTGAGAATAAAAAATATTCGTTCGAGTTGAGCTATGAAATCATCGTTGATCAAGTAAATTCGATAAGCAAGGACTGATGATTCATAAAGTAATTTGTAGTTGTGTTCAAGTCAACAATTACCTAGTAACTATTTTAACTATACACCTGTGTCGATATTGGCTAAATATTGTCATATTACAAAACAATTGTTTAGTAAGTAATAAACAAACATAATACCTACTCATGTCTATGTTATAAGAACTTAGTTATAATGATTTTGCCTAAAATAAGACCATGTTGAAACGTAAAAGGAACTATAAACGTGTTGATTATAAACTAATTAGTGTAGTGTTGTGACCTCAGCTCACAGCTTTACATAATCGACTTGATTAAATCGGTTGTAAATCACTGCCTCAGTAGGTAGATAACTAAAATTGTTTTGTACCACAGAAAATAGTAAAGATGATTAGACAAAATCTTTTACTTCCTCAGCTTTAAAGAAGCGTCAAATTAAAGTTTTACGACAGATAAAGATTAATCATTAATGTTTTAATTTCCAACATCATTTTCATATTTCTTTTCCCACCGTATAATTTTAATCGAGATCCAATCTAAACAAAATTTATTCCAGTCTTAAAAGTAAAGATATTTGAGATGAAACACCATTTCTCTAATTCATAACTCAAATAGTCGTTTAAAAACAGATAAAGTTACATTTGAATTTAAAGTGTAAAGAGATTGATGGGCGCCGGGACCTCTCGCCAGTCATTTGTCTGTCGTAAAATCGACTTGTAACGTAACAAGTAGACCACGGAGTATCGAATTACTCGTGTAATCGTGTCGTATGGCCACTCGAACCTACCAGCGCTTAGATTTGAATAATAAGGCTCGTTTGCATACATTAGAATCACTCAAATCATACTTCTGAATATCTAGTGGCCGTTAATGCCATTATCACCGTGGTCTTTAACTAGAATTTATAATTTTGTTGATAAACTTTACGCAACCATGGAGAATATCCTAATGGTGCGAGAAGAGGCTGTGAAAAGAATCTTATTTATTTTTCCTTCTATTAATTATGTTGAAACAGACTACTAGATGCAAAAGCTTACATAACAGTGAGCTTCGACCTGGAGTACACGGTGCACCTGCCGGTTATAAAATTTATACCAATATAGATAATCACATTCCCACCCCGACCGATGAATTTTGCAGCTTTTAGCCTTTTATTCGCATACAAAGCACCTGCCTCGGTATTGTCGAAACACAAGTCGCTTTCACTAGGAAATCTGCGAACCTGGCATCTGACTGAGATATTAACAGGCCGTTTACATGGTACAGGAATGCAAAAGGAAATTACCTAAGTATTACAAAACTGAGATCCAAGGAAGCTGCAGGTTTGGAAATTAGGAAAATACCTACCTATATGTCATTTGAGCAGAGGTTAATCATGATGCTGATAAATTCACTATTAATGTACCGGGCAAAACAACCCGGTCAGCCCACAACATTCAAATTGGTCCGCCAGTGACACCACACATCACCGAAGTAAGCAACCAAGAGGAAAGTAGGGACACACGTTAGCCAAAGTTTTATTAGATCTCAGTTTATTCGAACCAAACAGAGCTTCTATCGCCTCAAAAACATTTAAAGCAATTTCATGGTGAGTTTTCGTTCAATTATCGCCTCTCGAGTCGACCTTTAGCGGCGCGGCGCGGCGCGGGCTGGGAACGATCGCGTGTGGAGATTCCGAATGTCATGTTGCCGCTACGAATATTTTCCGGCTTCACGAATCCACAGATAGCAGAGTCATTAGCGGGGATCAAGTGAAATTGATGATCGCTTTCCAAATTATTGTTCAGCGGCTCTGATTTTGGATCTATTGACCAGGTTTGTATTTTTATAGCAATTAAACAGGCTCCTAGAAACATTGTAAGACCTACCATTTGAAATTGAAAGTTCATGACCGTTTAGCAACAGGTTTTGTAGGTACCTGTTCGTCGGTATACGTTTGTCATTTTATCACTATTAAACTAGGTATTTATTGCATCGAGACTATTTGTCTTTGGAACCTCGTATGAAAATGTTATTACGGAGCTCACCGCTTAGGCCCTGCTTCGTAGGCAATGCGTCGGTGACCATCTGTTGTTACCGGTATCCTTGGGCAACGGTGGCCTATCATCATCATGAGAGTACCTACTTAGGTGGGTCATTGGAGGATAGCTAAGTATGTGTTATTCAACAGTTTTAGCGAGATTATTACTAGTAATAGGGGCCATTAGGGCCGAATGTTAGACGCCGGGTGAAGTTTGAAGCGGCCGCGCTCGCTGAACCAGTTTGCGCGGACCCGTTCCTTTGTAAACCGCGATTTTCGCAACGCACAACTTGCTACAATTCACAATCGATAATTACCGTTTATCCGACACGAATGCACAGCCGGGCGTCGAACCTGCACCCGGTCAACGCACCAGTACCTATCCGCATCCACTGCACCGAGGGGGCACGGCACTGCACTTCCTGCGGCACACAGCGCACTACACTAGCACCAGCCACCAGTACACCTGGACACTCCACTTCACCCTGCGCTCGCACGGAATTCGGTCGTTTTCGGCCACCCTCGGGTGTTGTCGGGCGCTCGGACACGTCGTCTCGCGGCGGGCGGCGCGCGCGCACTGCCCCCGCGCGGCAAAAGCTCGCTCCCACGAAGCACTGATAGCAAGCTCCCGAGCCGCGCTCCTCGTCCTATGCCCGTACCTGTTTGCGGTTACTTGCCAATTTCTATTTCATTAACAAATCTCAAAGCTCTGTTGTTTACGTCTGTAGCAGAAATAGGTAGTACGAAATGTACAAAAGTTCACTGTAGTTGTTTTTGTAATTATATTGCGACTAATAATTGGCTTTTGTGCATCAAGTTATGCACCGACGGTCTATGTAACAGTTTACAATGGCCACCACCTTCCTCCGCCCATCCCGAGCATGGTACCTACCACCGATAAACATGCGATACAGTCATAAATTGTGTTTAGAGGTCAATCTTTACGGGTAGGTACCTATTCAAGAGATGCTATGCTGTGGTGAAAGAGTTCACTTCAATAATATAGTCACATTGAAGCAGAAGCTTGGTTAAGCCCGCGCTGCTTGACTTCAGTCAACCAGAGGACACTGCTACTTGGTCCGGCGCTAACATAAATAACTATTGTTTGATATATTGGGATCATGCTGCAATTTCTAACAATACTTAGGAACTAGGCAGATATGGCACTATGTACTTGTAAATTATGCAACGAATATTACCTATTAGGTACCTATGTATATCAAATGCCATTAGAGGTATCCATAAACATATTAATAAGTTATTTAGAGGTGTGAACGCAGCAGAGCGCGACCGAGGCTGCTAATGAAGACGTTGCGCGACGGCGATAGCGACAGCGACACCCTGACACCGCGACACTCCGACGCTCCGACACGCCGACGCTCCGACAGATGAGACGTGTAACATGCGAACTTACGGCGTTCAGATGAAGAGCTAGCGTAACAGCGGTGACGTCACCCGGCCCGCCATTACCAGGGGTATGGAGTTACGAGTGATGTCCAGTGTAGGGTGTCGGCGGACAACCCAATCGCATATTAAAGCTTTCCGACCATTTGTTTCACTGTCTTCCGGTTATTAGAATCTATACTTACTAATGTTATAAAGCTGAAGAGTTTGTTTGTTTGTTTGCTTGAACGCGCTAATCTATACTGGTCTGATATGAAAAATTATTTCAGTGTTAGATAGGTGATAGGTAGCCCATTTATAGAGGAAGGCTATGTAACATCACGCTTTATGATTATGAATTTATGATTCATGTTAGTACCTACCTTTTTCCACAATAATATTACGGTTGTCAAAACTTTACATTAACTAATCTGTGCCTAAACTGTTGAATTCAATGATTATTGAGACGTAACAAAGTACTTTAGTAGGTAAATAATTTCCTCGATATTTTACCTGATACCATTCTATAATCTGTGCCTGATACGTAAATTTTCTACTCTTGTATTGCTTTCTAAAATGGGTTTTAATAATAAATTACGTTAATATATGAGTTCCGTACAATCTACATCGTAGGTACTAGGTAGTACTCGTTATTGGTTTGACGCCTCCCGCGGGCCATGTCATAGGGTAAACGCCCCTAATGTCAGCCTTTTAGTGTACATTTTATGTTTAAAAAATTGTACTTCCTTCATTTAAAGGCTGAAATCTGTTATACTTTTTTATCTTGTTAGGTTATC
>DWKA01001891.1:0-11517 GCA_018249155.1 Panoquina ocola ocola | reverse complement strand
TGTGATGATAACCTTACCTTATTAGTTTAAGACGGCGGCTATGACGTCACAATATGGCGCAAAGTCACTCCCATTCAGAGTCTGTGTCAGAGTCTTGTGATGTATCCAATCACAATAATATCTTAATATGTTCCAGGTATCATACGCGCGGCCGTCAGGGGACGATATAAAGGACACAAACCTATACGTGACCAACTTACCCCGCGCGATCACCGAGGAGCAGCTAGAGACAATATTCGGCAAGTACGGCCGGATAGTACAGAAACATATACTCCGGGACAAGAACAACGGTTCGCCCCGCGGCGTCGCGTTTGTCAGGTGAGAATATGTTTCAATGGTAGGTACTTTAGGGGTTCCATCATGCCCCATAAGTTAGTGCTTAACAAATGGGATTATGTCATTTGATGTTAGTGACAATGGGGTCGACGATGGTAAAATGCACTGGTAAAAAACCCATTCACTTAAAGCGCGGTCGCTGAGCTTTGTATCTGGTCATAAATTAAATAATTAACTTATTAACAATTATTCCCCGCAATAGGATTTCCCGTGGTGGCAATTGGAATGGAAATCACAATTTAGACAATATTGACAACTGACAACGAACGTTTTATTTATTTTGTCACGTAAATGTTTGCCTCAGCTGAGAATCTAATCCAAGATTTTTTTTTGCAATTTAAGATTCGATAAGCGAGAAGAGGCGCAAGAGGCGATAGCTGCGTTGAACAACGTCATCCCAGAGGGCGGCACTGAGCCACTCAGCGTAAAGGTGCGTAGTCACTTGATCATATTTTATTTTTTGTTTTACTGGATCTAAAGCCAGTCATTCGACAGTTTAACTGGTATAACGGATTCCAGTGTCACTTAAAATATTTTACAGACATTTGTTTATTGTCTTTTAGATTTAATTTTATTGTATAAAGTATTTAAGGTAAATTAAAAGTATTGTACATTAAGTACTACTTAATATTTAGTAATTATAAGCGGGTTAGCACTTTTAGCACTATGATATTTGCCGTATATAGGCTATGAGGTAATGGTCAATCGACATAATCGCGTAAGCAACGAAGTCCTTTTTCTTTAAATAAAAAGTGGCCAGTGATCAAGGGTAAGTATAATATTTGAATAAATTGTCGTGGGTAGGATACTGGAGTTTACATGATATGTCGTTTTGTCGTACGTTGGCTATAGGCCAATCGGCATATTCAAGCCAATTTGGCCAAATACTAGTCGGGATATGGGAGCTTACATTGTATTATTTTGCCGAACGTAGGCCATGGGGCAACCGATCAATGGTCAAGTGTGTAATGCTTGGACAAATTGGCGTGGGCGGGATTCGGGAGGTTACATCGGCGGTGCTTGCGTGCAGGGGTGCGTGGGGTGCGCGGGGCGAGCGCGCGCGCGCCCGCCCATGAGCGAGCGCGTCGCCGCGTGCCTGCGGGCCAGCCGGCTGCGGCTGCGGGACCGCGAGGTTCGGTATACCGCTACACGTTAGGGTCAGTACACATCTAACCGATGATGCGTTAGTGCGTTAGATGCGAAAGGTTGGAATGTTTTATATACATTTGTCTGTTCTGACGTAACGCGACCGATAATACGCGACGCATTTGCCGTCAGATATGTACCGACCCTTAGCTGCGTCCAGACTGGCCGTACACCCTCGCGAGGCCTCGGGACGTGCCTCGGCCGAGGAAATGTCATGTCAACCTGTCGCGTCAAAATAGAACAGGCAACTGTCCCGGCAAACGTCTGAGGCTGCCGCGCGAAGCTGCTCGGCCAGTCCGGACGCGGCTGTTGATCTATGATAAATACACGGACAGGCTGTTGGGTTGATCGATTTTGAGTTATCAACTGAGTTAAGTAGCGGCGAGCGCGGTGTATCTAGACCAGATGAGTGGTTCTTCGTCGATAAAATTTTGAAGTGGGTTAACGAGTCCTATCTAACGATAACATTCGGGCGTTAAGACTGTTTTCTGATGTCGAGGCGCTTAAAATGTTTTGTCCTACAACTTGATCTTACCTACCTTACCTAATGATTATAAAACTGTTGTTTGGGAGCTGCCTATCGGTGTATTTATAGAGATCAATATTGAATGCAGCGTTCGAGTAATACGTAAGCCGATCAACTAAGGTGTATACTGAATATTATCTTAGGAATTTTTATTTTAGGTAATGGAATTATGTTTTATGACAAATGAATACGTGTTTTATAATGAATTATATCGATTTGAAGGGAAAATACGCTTTTATATTACGTAATTTTGGGGTCTTTGGTGAGACTAAGTTCCAACTGAACGAAATTACAATTACGTAATACTTGAATGCTTCTGAATTCTAATCCGATTTTGAAAGTTTACCGGGATATTTTATACGCACTAAAAATGAATGTTCTCGATTCTATCTATAAGAACTGAAAGATTGTTGACTTATTGATTTTGACGATTTCGACTATCAAAAAAAATCTTAATATTAATGTAGTGGTAAATCGTTATAAATTTTATTGTTAAAACAATACTGAATCAATACTATTGTACACAATGCAATATTGAATTAGATAAATTGGATTAGAATATTTTCCAAATTATGAAATGTTTGTTGTTAATTTAAGTTAAAGATAATTTTCTACAGTACAGGCTACTCAGTTCTGTCTGTTATGGCACAATAAATAAACCAATCACTAACCGTATATATATTCATCGCCACAGAACGTGACAATGGTCTGAAAGAGACAGATACATGCCTAGAACAAAAAGCCACGCAAAACAACTTCTGCGCATCTAATGTCTTTTTCAGACTCTTGTCACGTTCCGTGTCGATGACAATACGATGTAGCAATATCAAATAATATCAACTTTATACCACCTGTGATCTTATATAGGAATAATATTTAAATATAATAAAAAAAATCAATACCTTTAAATATAGTTAAGATCCTCGAATATTTACTTTTAATCCATTGCTAATCATTTAGGATAAATTAGTATTCATAATTAAATATGTTGGCGATTGGTTCCATTGGGTCATTGGCCATATCATTGGTGGGATTGTGGCATTATACTATAATTCGAAAGTGATTGGCTTGTTTAAGTGTGTAAAATTAAATGGCTTGTATTATGCTCAATACAATGTGAATTTACTCATTCGGTGGTAATCCCTATATTGGCTGTTATTCCGGCTCACTCTATAATAGATGTTGTCTTGGCTTATTCAACAGTACATAGTAGATAGTCCGGCCAAATTGAAATGGTTGGCTCATTTGGCCGATTTGATGACCTGGCACATTCAAAACTTACACTAGTTGTTACCTACTTCATTGCACAGTGGCTGCGTCCCCGGCTGACTTAGTGCTAGCCCGTATGCATCAGTGATATGAAATGTTTTGTTTGTGGTGTGTATTAGAATAGATTGAGACATAAATAGAGGGAATGTTATTAGTACCATGTGGAAAAATAATAATAAACGCTTCTACACCAATATCCCATTAGAATTTGGTCTTGCGGATGGCATGTGATAGAAAGTTAATATCAGCCGAAATTATAATTATTAAAAAAGCACATTCCTACATTCTGAAAAATACATGATTACCTACATAGAACCCCGCTTTTAAAATTGTTTTTAATATTGTCAACGGGTTACTTCGAATTGACAGTATTTTTATCTATACTTATATTTGGTTTTCTTTGATAAATGTTTAAATGTGTGTACGAATATTATATTTAAAATATTTTTTTTGTATGTACATCAGTAATAAGATTTATGTTTAAGAGTGTTTATACATACCTACAATGTTTTTAAACGGAAAACCTAATGTATTTCATCTTATGTTTTGTGAAATGTTGTAGTATGCTAAGAGTTTTAAGTAGTTGTAAGGCTGTGGACATGTTTGTTATGTATAGTAGGTAGAGCTAGAGATTTTGTTTGACGTTTGTGACTATGTGTCGATTATTTTTACTTCAAATTGTTTAAATCAAGAATTAAACTTAAGGTGGGAGTTCCTTGGTGCGCATAAACGCAGCGTACTTGCGTTTATGCGCTGAGTTTGTTAGTATGTCGATCAAACGCTGGCACACGTGCGCTGCGTTTATACGCACTAAGGAACAACCACCTTTAATGACAGAATCTATGTTATGGTGTGGCAAATAAGTTTACATAAACCAAAGTATTTAAGCATTGACGGTACCCGAATTCGGTGTTACAACTACCCGCGTTTTAGAAAATTGCTTACATATAAAAAAATCTGAATTTCTTCATTGTGTGTTTTGTTCAATTCACTAAGAATTTAATTTTAAATGAAATTCTTATACCAGTAAAGAAGGCCTTAGCTAATATAGTAATTTCATACAGTTGCGAATGGAATATAAATAAAGCTTTAATTAAACATAATTTTCAGGTGGCAGAAGAGCACGGGAAACAGAAGGCTGCTTACTACGCTGGCTGGGCGGCGGGCTTCCATCATAATAGAGGTAATAATACTTGTTTTCTATACCTATATGTATCAGATATTAGGGGACATACAACTCACTTAATATTACGTATGCTTCATGTATATCTTCAGTTCTATCGTTAATCCTGTTTTCAGTATAATCATTTGAAATAGTCCACTCATCAACTCTGTTGGAATTAATGATTATATTTGATTGTATAGTCATTGACAAGATGTAGAAAGAGACATAAGATGCGCAGAAGATTTTGTTCAGCGCATCTTACTGTTTCTTTCAGATTTTTGCCAAGTTCCTTGTCAATGACATTACATTTACTGAACGCATATTGCGATTTAACGTAAAATCCCCCAAACTTGCGCACGCTGCCGGGAAACAGCCTCGATGCACTACCCCCATCGACACCACAGCCTCGACCAGCTCGACATGCTGCACAGCCGGCACGACTACACGACCAACTACGGGATGTACCCGGCGCCCACCAACCGCCTGTACCGACGCGACGTCTATAACCAGCCGGCTTACATGGGACACCATCGCCCGTTTTGAAAAGGACTGTACTGTAAAAAGTTCCGCCTCACCGATTCGAGGATATAGGCGGCGTGGACTATCGTTTTCTATTATTATTAGTTGGTGCAGTGTTGTGAGTTGTATCGGTATAGATAAGGTTGGAGAATGTTCTGGAATTGGTGTTTTCTTGTGTCTCGGTAGAATGACCTTGGTAAAATTGTTATCGTTTCCTTACGTTTAGTGGCTCAGGGGTTGAGCACCTTAAGAGTATGTTTCACCACGCTGTTTCGGTGCGCAATGGTCAAGGCATTAGTCATAGGTACAGATAAAACCCGCGTTGCAAGTTTACATTCCCCTCTGATAAGGCTGAACAACTGCTACTTATGAATTGTTATTGAGCAATTGTAAGTTCTTAGAATAGATTAAAATTGATTACCGTTACATTGGCAGGTGTTATAGAAATAAAAAAAGTGATACAGGCTTGTTTCTATTACCAGGTAATTTGTTTATTGAGGTTAGTTTTAGATGTATTATAGTGATGCTCACAATTTTTTTATTATATTATATATAGATACTGCACATTCCAGAATATTCTCATTCAAAAAGGAGAAATTAAATTATTTTGCGCTTAGACCCCTCTCCAATGTTGAACTCCTAACGCTTATTCTATATAAACTAAGTTATTATTATTAATAATAAATAAATATAATCGTGTAAAAGTTTCTGAGTTGCCAGTTTTTGTGAACGGTTTTTTATTCGCCAGTGTTAAAATATGTTGATAAGTTCTAGTTTGTAGTTAGGAAAAAAATTGTTCACAAAAACATCTTCGCGTTTAGACTGAAAAATGTTTTAATGGATTATTAAATTTAAAATTACAAAGTATTCGTAAATGTTGAATGCGTGATAGTTTCGTGCTGAGTCATATCTATTTGTCACAGTAATTTTAAGCAAAAAAGCTAAATTTTTGTTTGTTTTGTTTCGTACCTGTCCACATTATTTCTTGTGTTGTTTATTGCTATTTTTCAAAGAGCTCGAAAACTCATTAAAATGATACGACCATTGTGCTCAATTTCAGTATCATGTTTCATTTCTGAAATTATTTTTTTTATATCTTTTCGGTGAAAATGAAATCACAAAAACCTAATCCATTCAGCCAGTGTTCGATACAATGGCTATTGGAAGCCAGATAGTAACATCCAATACATTTTTTTTCTGTTATTTTTTTTAATTAGTTAATAAACTAACAGAATATCGTCATGATGACTCAAAGCTCAGTACGAAAACTATTTTTCCTAAATTATAACTATAAACACAAGGGACCCTGTCTCAGCACAAATTCGATTGTTGTCTAATATTAGATTGTTCTTAACGAGTTTTAAGTATCAATAGATCACTTGATTATTGATGACCAGTTCATTAACAATTAGTGTTGTCGTCTGCAAGTTCCGAAATAAATCTTTTTTAATTTCTCATATAGTATTGAGATATCGTTATGGTATGAAGTTCTCAAGTTACACGGTACTAATCTTTGAAAATACGGCTGCTAATTGGTTAACTGGGGAATTGTTACATATACTCGTAGTTGATTGATCGATTTATGCAATGTGGCCTGAAAAAATATACCTACTTATTAATTTAAAAACGAAATTTTTGGAATGTTCCTTTTTTGGCGTGAAAAATTACTTTTTTAAAGAAATAATTCGTAGAAAAATATATTCAAGCATTTTATGAATTCAATAATTATTACTTCATCAATATTCACTCAAACTGAATGTTTTTGTCAGTGAACAATTTTCATTTTGTATTGTTAGTAGTGCTAATCTCCATTACAATTTTTAGTTGTGCGGCAGATTATACAATAAAAATTATTATAAATTATTCTATTAATAAAACAAAAACATGTTTAAAGCCTGAACATTAAAATTGTGCCGCTATGTCAATATAATGCATTTAAAAATATATACAGTTTTGATTGTCAAGAAAACTCTTCAATTACCGATCGTTATTAACGCTTCGTTTCGATCGTTGTTACCGCGTCCCGTTTCTTCATAGACCGCGTTAACAGACGTCAAATGTTTTATATAGATGTGATACGTAAAAATGTTATTACGTACATAGATGTGACCAACTATCTTGCCATTGCATTAGCACCACAGTTAACTACTGGAAATATATTATATGTAGAAATACATTTATGTAAAGCTCTTAACGCGTTAGTTAATACGCATTTATCAGATGTGACAGGAATAACGTTATCGGGTGTTTTATGTTAATGAATGTTGTAGTTGAATGTTATAGCGTGTACTAGTTAAAGGTCTTATGAATACAATAGTGTAAGATCCGAAGACGGGCAGATCTTACAAATTTTCTCATTAGTAAAATAAGTATGACAGCAATAAAACTTTTGTTGCCATTTATGGTTTTCAGGCGCTAGAAAAATGTTAATACATTCATTTTTGAAGATATTGTATTATACATACATAAAAATTTGAATTTAAATTTTAGCAAAAATTACGTATGTTTTTATGTATATTTAGTATCCGGTATCTAATAATTAGCCGTTGGCTGAAGTTACCTCGTGGGAATACCTTCAAAGTGTATATTACATACATACATACAACCCCATTCAGTATATTTTACTAACGAGAAAGTAAGTCTGGTCTAGCCGTATTGAGATCTTGGAATATAATAAGTGCACGTTGACGTGCGACTATGTGGTGCGATTGTCGTCCGTCGCCGATCGCAAAGGTGAAAATATAGTCAACAACGTAACTTGGCAAAAGTCTGTAAGAGACAGAGACGCAGAACGAAAAGTAGAGCAAAATGACTTCTGCGCATCTAATGTCTCTTTCAGACTGTTGCCAAGTTATTTGTCATTGAATATACGCACCACACAGTCGGTGTGAACCCGGTGTAAGAGTTTAGTGTTCATTCTCAGTTACTAATTGTAAGTAGTGTAAGTTTACAAGTTCGTTTTATTGTATAATCGCTCGTGCGTTTTACACGGCTTATGAATCAATGAATGTGCTCAATAGTTTTATTCGTCTGTCAAACAGCATTACTGTAGGTGTTGTCGCTTCCTTGTTATTTATGTGATAAATATGAATATATTGTTGCTTATTGGGAGCGAGATGTTTGTGAGAAATACACTAGAAGAAATGCATGTGTGTTTTATTAAGAGTGTATTTCGCACAACAATCTTGTTCATTTAACATAGTAGCTTTAATAGTTATATTTATTTTATATTCGCCTTACATGTACGTGACCGTAATTCCTCAATTTCCTCACGTGATGTCATCTTTGGAGTGTAATTTAGACTGGCTTGGATGGTATGATTTGATGGCAATGTTTAAATATTTATTAATGTTAACTTTTGCAGTTTAATTTGATATGTAATTGGCTATAGACCGCGGCATCGGTATTGACTATTCTATAAGTTGTAATTGAAACGTGGTTAAAAGACTGTAGTCATTTATTCAGGCTTTCTAACCTAGTGGTGGGGACCACGCTGTTCCAGTTCGGATTGATGAAAAGGTTAGTGGCCAACTCAAGTTGAGATTATAAATTACTAGTGGCCCGCCCTCGCTTCGCTTCGGGGAAAAACTCAACTACTTATTCATCTTAGCGTGACGTTATATTATTATAGCATATAGCCTTCCTCAATAAATGAGGTATCTAACAAACAAACAAACTCTTCAGCTTTATAATATTTGTATAGATTTATGCTGCTCGAAGTCCGAGGTGGTTTATCGGCTACTGTCCAACAGTCAGGACCGACGGGTTTACGTGTACTAGATCAGGCGTTATATGAATGACAATTTTGTAATTGTCGCAGATTTCCAAACGTCGTGTCTTGCATTAGAACTGACATTTATCAGCAAGTTTATTACGTGTTGAATATCCATGCTGCGTATTGTCCCTAATTCTTTAAAACAATGTAGTGCATGCTGTTTTTTTTAATATATTTCATTTTAGATTTTTATAAACATTCCATTATCTATACGGCAATTGTTAATTTGTGGGAAATCGAATACTTCTGATTACTATCTGATTTGCTTGGCGGTTCCTGTCCGTTTTAAATTGGTTGTATAGAGGTGTGAATGGTTCTTTGCACAAAGTATGCGTCACTGTATATTCGATACAATTTGTCCAGCGTAAGAACTTGTCGACCAATGCTGTGTGACCGAGGAGTTAGGCTCAACTTAGTGCTTGTTCACGTAGGAACACGCGGGTGCGGTAGCGGGCGCGGGCGCGGGCGCGGTAGACACACTAGGACCGCACGTGCGTTTTGTACGTGAACGCTTGAATGTTGTGTCATATGTTTGATATTTCGTGATATAATGTGAACAAGCACCCAGTGTGTCTACCGCGCCCGCGCCCGCTACCGCGCCCGCGCGTTCCCACGTGAACAAGCACTTTGAGAACACTGGTGGATTTTCACTTTCATTATGTTTCTTTTACTGATTTCGGTTACTAACAAAGAAATAATTTTTGAAACGCAAAGACGATATCACAGTAACAATACCGGAGTAATGATCACTTAACCTAATAATATTATTGTATTAAGCAAATATCACTGTATTCTTAAAACGCATCTTAACTCTCTTCCAGTAGGTCCATATCTAGTGCACTTAACGTTTTAACGAAAGGAAACCAACGCGTGAGTGCGCTAAATGAAAAAGTTGAATCCCTTAAAGCATTGGGATGAAAAGAATTCGCACCAGTTATGGAAATGAAAAATGAATATGAGACCAAGTAGGGTGCCGTTACGAAGAAGTTTTTTTAGAAAATAAGTGTTGGCTAACATGCAAGAGCGTGGAGAACACGCGATTGCAAAATGGGTGTGCGTTTATTAAACCCTATTACACGAAGTCTGGTTGGTATAATGAGTTCATTTGAGGCACATGTAGATGCGGAAAGGGGAAAAGTGTGTGTATGTATATTTATATTTCATTTCAGCATTTTTGTATCTTTTACATGAGTACTGGTAAGCACGTGTATTATTTATAATATTATCGACTTTATTGAACCTAAATGTTAGACAGAGTAAACCAAGAGTGGGTAAAGTAGGTTGAAAGTTAATAGATAATTGTTTTAAAAAACTAAAAACACTATTATACAAACAAGCGAATGTTCCATGCTCTGGAGCCAACCCTGATGAAGTGAAGCCGTACTTGCCATAAAGATGCATTATCATCGGAACTAATACAGTGTCTCAAATGCAACTTCATAGTATAAGAGTAAATAGTTGAGTAATAGCTTGGTAGATTTGACCCAAACGTTGCATGAATTATGAATAAAAATCATAAGTGACGCTGAGGCATTGAATGGTAAAACGCTCTAACTTAGTAAAAGGGTGGTCAACATTGCCTTGAAGTCACCAATATTGCAGTACGGCAGCCTAATACAAAAGTGAGTAAGAAAAGCAATAAAGAAATTAATTAATTCACTTATACTCGACAACACACAGCCAGGTCCTAGACTAATAAACCAGATTACTGAACTTTAACAGTAGATAGTAATACTTCTCGTATAAAAGTTTTAAAACTTCCGCTCTCAAACAAACCGAACTTAATGAATTCTTGAATCCATCCCTCCACTTAATAATTTAATAAGAGCGGAAGGTTATAATATTGTCAATAAAGTACGAATACTTTGCTAACGAAGGTAAGATTATTAAAACTCTTGAGTCTACTTCACTATCGTCGTGTAAGTGACTATTGCTGTGGTATGGGTGCAATTAAGATTTAAACAATAGAGTTATAGCGTACGTCACCCCAGCTTCCCAACTATAACACACAAAAAACCATACTATAAAGATAGTCCCTTGCGTCGAGAAAGCGAGAAGCGATCACATATTAACATGGACTACGATTAATTTAACAATCAATAAAATTTTAAAGGTGTTTTATTTACATGGGCAACTAAAATTGCTATATTCCTGTCAATACTAGTCTACTATGACGTCACGACCTTATCAAGTGATTTAAGGCAACTGCAATATACAGGCTACAGGAGCAACTTGAAGCAACTGCTGCTGAATATTGCTCCACTAATTACTCAATATTGATCAATTCGTGTTGCCCAGCAATTATTGCTTCCGTTAAGCACATCATTATAAATACAAATATGTCAAAAATGTTTCCAATATCTATAGAGCTGAGCTGCTGCATGTAAGTTCACGTTACGTTAAATTTAGTTCAGCAGGAAACTGCAATTGCTACAGCTGTCGCGTGAATAGGATTTGTTACAACATCGGCTTTATAGCGTTTTGTTCCGGGGATGTTGTTGACAGGTTCATTTAGTAACATACTCGGACCACGACAAAAATTTTAACTATTCGAACATGAGCCAACATCTAAAGCAGACAGTTTTTGGATGAGCGCTTTGTGCTTCGCAGGGGCTATTAAGTGTTAAGGCCAATATTTATCTCCAGTTATTTTGCTGTCGTAAAATCCGTGATTCAATGTACAAGCTTAGGAAACTCAAGTAACTAATTAGCCGACTACTAGGTTAGGGTTCTGTTCTTCGCACGTATCTTGTTTGTTTGTAAAAATATTTATTACTTCAT
>DWKA01001890.1:0-11522 GCA_018249155.1 Panoquina ocola ocola | reverse complement strand
CGGCTTAACGTGCCCTCCGAAGCACGGAAGCGCTCAAGAAATATTTGCCACTAGCGGTCACCCATCCAACTACTGACTGCGCCCGTGGTTGCTTAACTTCATCGATCGCTTAGAATCTACGCAAGTCACCGGGCTATGAGCGCTTCTGAAGAGGGGTAGATAACTATACTTACCTATTTCTGTCGCTCTTTTATTTGTAGTGATTTAGTAGCGCTACACTACTTTTGAACGTTTTACCAGAGTTGGCCAAAGGTAGATAGTGAATGACACGGTGGCAAATACATGTGATTATTCGATTAAATTTTAAAAAAATAATCGCAAAGAATAAAGTAAAAGCATATTTGAAATAGGTGCAATACATTCGTTAATTGAATCGAATAACAGGTCCAAGGATTGTAAGAATATTACGGCCTTAGATTTATCTTTCAATCAGACACTAAAAACATGGCAACCAATGGTTGGTGGACCCTAAACAGTTGGTATACTACAATGACCAAGGTATATAATTAAAGCCTATGAACCGAAATTCTATTAACGTTATTTTATTTATGCATTAAATTAAAAGTACAGGTGTAATTAGTTATGATAGGCAAATATTCAAAGTATTGGTAACCGAGGCAGAACGTAGAGAAATTTAAATACACATAGGTACTGATGCTACGTTGTGAAGTAACAGAGAATTATAATTAAGGTTTACCTAAACTTTTAACAGCGCTGCGTAAGAAATGTTATTCCTTGATTTACGACCTTTACAGACTAATTATACAGGTAATAACTATCTACTTACATAATTATGAAACAGGGGTACACTTTTAATCATTCACAATCAATTCATTCAACTAAATACATATTTGGAATTCTACGTTGATTCAATCCATTTGATTTGTTCCGAAATGGTGGTGGATTCAAATATACACATATAATAAAAAAAATATAATTTCCTGTATAACAAATAATAATAATATATTATGTATTAAATGTGAATAACTTGAAAATTTATATTGAAACAGGATTTCAATCAATTTACCAGTAGGTACGTTTTCCGGATAGGATAAAAATAATAGTTGAAAATGTAATTCCCAACGTCCACGTTATTCAGAAATATAATAAAGAGGAGTAGATGCGCCTGCAATCCGCTTAAATTTTGAAGCGGCTCGACAAGCACGGTGACTTAAATTAAAAGGATGCATTTAGAATTAATTATATCAGTATGCGTAGGATGCTTTTAATTCAATTAATCAAAAAATTGGTTCATACCCACTATTTTATTTAATATAATGCTATATATAATATGGTAAACGATATTGAACTATTAACACAAACAATATTAGTTGTATGAAATAAAGTCATGAAACAAAATGAGGGGAATATATTGTGGCGGGTACATTATTTTCGTTATAACAGAAATGTTAAGCAGATTTTGGACGGTCTAGTCTAGGGAGCAATTACACCAAATGCTCTTACACTGTTGCTTTAATACAGTAAATTGCGAATTTCTAGTTTATTTACTTTGAGAAAGTTGTTAGTCGATTTACATTTATAGCAGTTAGTTAATAAAAATAAGTATGGGAAGTGTTTATGAGAGCAGTGAAATCTAAAACAGTATTTATTTTAAATGATTTGGCTATTTTTCTGCTTTGTACTCGTATATTTGGACACCCATCACGCAAAAATGACTGAACAAAGTAAAAGTTTTTTCACGATTCTATTACTGGATATTAAACATAAAATCTTGTACACGATTCATCTTGATACCTCGCTCAAAAGCCGAGAAATATTAATATTAGAAACTTCAATACTCCACACTAACGAAGTCGCTGTTTAGTTCAATACATGCAGTTAGGCAATGAATGATGAACGGCAAATAAAATTAACTGAATTTATCACGTGGAAAAGAGTTGGTAGTAATAAGCTAGAAATCTAAATCGACAGCACTTTTCTGTTGCATATTTTTACGCTTCATGCAAGCGTTAGCACTAACGAGATCATTATACCAAGTCGGATGCACTGTACGTGACTGTATCAACTGAACCGGGCAAAACATAGCTCGTAACTCCGCTTAAAAGTTCGCATTCTAAGATGCGTGTAATTGTAAAACGTAAACTTAGTAATACAATTATCACACACATTAGAGTAAAAGAATGTCTTTCACCCAAATCGCTACTATATTATAGCGATAAGATCGATTGATATATACAATTTTCTATCATGTGGCTTAGTTGGCTTTGCAAATCGAAAGGTAATTGGAGGATTTTTTAAATTTTTTATAACATTTATAACAAAGTAACATATTAAACATTCATAAACAAGGAAGGTTAATTAAAGGAATTAAAGCATTATTTTTGTGCGTATTATTGCTAGGTACGAAAAAGAAGGTTAAGAAGTAAATATTACAAGCGACATCCAATCCGACCTAAAATATTTTTTCCCACCTTTGGAGGGAAACTGCCAGTCGGAAGGAAGAAATTTAGACGTGCGCGATAAAATTGTACACCTAAACTGGACCTTGGAGGATCGTCACGAATCCGGCTAATGTTGTTGAAATTTTGTACGAGTGGCGTGTTCGTAGGCACTAAGTTAGAACAGTACCTCAGGGCATTCATTACACTGGTAGTACGCGTAAAATGATTATATCTAACAAGGTACCAAAATATGTCTTCTACTTACACGTCAGTTAAGTCCGCATACTGCATGTTCATTTGTTCCCTCAAAACTTCTAAACTACTTATCATAATTGGATTAAGTATAGTTAGAACCATCTTAATCGTAATGAAATGACAATGCTCAATTAGGAAATTATATTACAGATTTCGAATAACATGATCGAATGTCTTTACAAAGTTTGACTAGATACGTGTTTAACATTTTTTAAGGAAAAAGGTAGTAAACGATTTGACACCGCCATCATCCCCTGTCACCCAAGGATACCTGTGACAAAGTTAGGACATAGGTATGTTGGACATGACAATAGGACAGTGCTATGTTCGTTAATTACTAAGTCCCATTACTAGTACCTACCCCTACTTGAATAAAAATACCGTTATGAACAATAATTAAATGCTTAATTCTGAGAGTGATATGACAAGCGAACACTTGGAAACGACTCTGCGTCAGAAAACAGGTCATCTATGAACGGTGAATAAAGTTTACGTTAGTTAGCGTGATAAAATGGCGTGACGTTTGTTAGTTATAGAGGCGGAAACGATGACAAACTTTAATTAGGGATATGACGTAGGTACGTATACCAACGATAATGACATTATGTAGGTACCTATGCCTACACTTATTGTTCCACTGGTTGAATTTTGATCAAAATTGTAACTGAAAATTTGGACCTTCAATTTTTATTTATTGCTTTTTACCATCATAAACATTGACTTTAATTAACTATACCAAACATTTCGGCAACCTTAATTTTTTTATGAATTCAATTTCAATGAAATAAAATAAGAATTCTATTCCACAATTTATTTTCATTCTGAAGCTCGTCAATGATTGGCTATTTTTTCATTCTTGGAATCAGATCATATTAAGATCAAAATTTGATTTTGGACTTTCATCATTAGGGTTTCTATATGGATTGTTTTTACTATCTGCCTATTTTTATTACTTTTAGACATCTTTTATTACTTTAGATATTATGTTTATACAACAAGTAGGTACAACAGTCCACTCGACACCTTTTCTGTTCTAACCTACCACGATAATCCAAAGATAATATTTTTCAAAACCCAACCATTACACTAATGAAGCTTAAAACGCGAGTGGAGCACTATCTTGAAACGTATAACCAAACTACACGATACGAACCACACGATGTTCACTGCAAAGCCGGTTGTAGTATCGCACGAAACCGATACAAAACGTCCAAGTAGGTCATCGCCAGTATAAAGGTAGCACACATGCAGTATTGGCAACGGCCACCGGTGATATTTCGCAGACATTGACAAACACGAGCAGACCAATCGTATACGCCGCTCATTGCACTTCCGCGTCGCGAGGAGTGATAAACTTGCGGTTTATTTATAGCCGCTGTCTTACTGCTCTTGGCGTAAAGGATGTAATAATTTCAAACTTTTTTTTATGAAATAATGTGATATGTGTTTTTGTTTCCAACTCCTCACGTTTGCAAGTTACGGAAATGTTAGTGAAAATCACATGGAACGCAAAAAAAAGAAAAGTTTTTGACTTGAAACTGCTTCATTGGAAACCGGGAGTAACATCTCAACAACTTGATTACACGACACACGCGATAGATGGCGTTTATTTCATACAAATCTAAACTCAATGTTTTTCAAATATGCAGGTAAATAAGTATATTTAAAAAATCTACGCTCTTAATAATAACATTAAAAAGACCGGGTAAATAAATAATTGCAATTTATAATTAAAAGCGTCTTTTCTCCATTTTCCTGACAATATAATTTTAAGCAACTGTAACATAATTTCAAAGGCTTCGTTCTGTTTCATTTAGAAAAGTTCATGTTAAACTGAACTGCACTATTATGAAACTGTGACGTTAAATTCGTCGTTGCCAGGAGTAACTTTTAAATTTTAATTCCCGCTTTGAGATAGTTCTTGCAAACAGGAAAAAAGTGTTTACAAGCTGACTAGTTAAAATACATAGATGATTTATAACAAGTTTTGTTTTTGAATAATTTGGAGATAAATTTTCAGAGGTAGAAGGTAGGTACTGGTAAATGATAAATTGTTTATTTTCATTGATCTTTGTATACGGTTTTGAACCGTATTTTTTGTATTAAATAATCTGCTGATGTCGAGGCTCCTCGGAAACAAGAACTGTATCACGCGGTAGTTGGACTGGTATCACATTTGCTTCAGTGCCCCAGAGGACACATTAAGTCTTAAGTCTTTATTGTTTCAGGCATAGTCTGCTTCTAGGGACAAGCCATGGCTTTAACCCATATGTAAATGGTCTACTTCTAGGCACTTGTATCTCCTCTAAATTGAGGTGGCCTAAAGAATACTTTAACACGCTGCTCCAGTGTGGATTAGTAGAGAGAGGACTTAGTGGTCAACTCAAGTATTGAAAGTTTTTTTAAGCGGTAAAAAAAGCAGACACAATATAATAAAAATGATTGAACTCTTAGTTTAGAGCAAGTACCATGGAGACAAGCTGGATATTATCATTGAGAAAATAGGGCATGTAATAAAACAATATACCTGTAAAATATGTGCAATATACACATGTACCTGTAAAAAAATATGTAACTGTGACTTAATAAAACAAATTATGTGCATTGCACATAATACATGGCTAGTTTTCGCCGGCAGCTTCACCCGCGTGGAATTTCGATTTTCTTTTACATTCATTAACATTTTTTAACATTGTATTGTAATAAAACCATTCTTTCAATTCAAATTTAGAACATTTAAGGTAGTAAAAAGCAATTTATTAACCAAGATTATTGTGATAAAAATTATCATCTCTATGATTCCAGGTAATAAACTATCCATATGCCACATTTCATCCAAATCCGTGATCGAGGAACAAACATACAAACACAAGCTTTCACATTTGTAATATTCGTAAGATAACCAATTGTAGGATAGCCATGGTTTATGATGGAAAATTTACAACCGACAAGATGTTTGCCACACATCACTCGCAAGTTCAAATGTTCAAAAGGATGACATTGACAAACATGTTTTGCGTTGCAACCGCGGATGTCTATGTCACTACTTCCGGGCTTCCATGAGTTATATCGAGGCTTGTATGCCACAATATTTAGAGAGCTAGTGCATACGTTTGTCTTTTGAAAGTTCGTATTTAACGGCTTAATCTAATGCTAGTGCTACCACTAACACTTTTCTAGTGTTCGTGCTAGTGTTAGTGTTAGTGCTAGTGCTAGTGCTAGTGCTAGTGTTAGTGTTAGTGTTAGTGTTAGTATTAGTGTCAGTGTCATTGTTAATTGAAGATTAAATAATTCAAATAAAAAGTAATTTGTTGTACAGTAATGATTTTCTAAAAGTTATGTGCATATTACAAGTTAATTACCACTTGCTTACCTGCCGGCTATATTATACATAAAAATCAGAGTTCAAGCCATTTCAATGTTAAAGGGAAAAAAATAAAAGATTTGATATTTTTACTATCTTACACAAATATTTTTGACAGTACAGCTCTGCCTCCAAGCTATCTCCCATTTTCGTTTGTCACATTATTCCAATAGGAAACCTTGTATATTAGGTGTATTTAATACGATCTCAAATACCATTACCGTGACTTATAATAATCTAGTTATAGGGATGAGAAATATCCCGTTGTAATAATATTGGGAAATATCCACGAAATTGAAATTTGATCATAATCATTAAGGAGAATTTGAAGAAAACGTGAATTTCCTCTCGAGGATTCTTTTACTCTCACGAGGCGAGATTTATCTATTGTTTAGAATTTTATTTTTTTTCCGTATACTCGTACCACGCAATCATTCTAAGGTCTACTTAAATAATACATTAAACTAATTTTAATGTATACCAACTAGTTAATTTGTCTGATGTTGTTCTTCGGCACTTCAATTTGTTCAATAAATAATTTATATTAATAATAATAAAGAATCGCTCATAGCCCGGCGGCTTGCGTCGATGCTAAGCGATCATCAAAGTTAAGCAACAGCGGGCGCGGTCAGAAGTTGGGTGGGTGACCGCTAGTGGCAACAATTTCTTAAGCGCTGTCGAGCTTCGGAGGGCTGGGTAGATAGCAGTCGTTAAGCCATATCCGAAGGCATGCATAACTTCCAACAAGGGACAGTCAAGTAACAGCAGTATTGTGGAGTATTCTCTAGGCCTCCTCAGTTACGTAGAAGAGACCCGTACTCTGTAGTCAGCCGTTAATGGGTTAACGTCAATAACTAATTAAACCAATATTTTAGATTTCATATCAGATGCTCAAAACATTTTATATATCTTTATTATACTATTCCCATTGAATAACTATTTCCATCGCAGCGTGGGCTTTAATATTGGATGATCCCTTCGTGAATCTCGACGCCAAAAAGTGTCCTATTTTTCAAGCACGAACCAACAATACTTATTTATAAAATTTTATGGAAATCAGTCCGGTGATTAATAAAATTAGCATTTTTGAACAAAGGGTTATAAATGATATTTTTTAAATAAATTATTAGTTTAAAATTAAAAGAGTTTAAAATGGTAAAAAATTAAGTTCCCCATATAAAGATAATATAAATCAGCTTGCTAGATTTCACCTAAACAAACTTTCGCAAAAAAAATAAAAGCTTTTGAAAAAACATAGTTTAATTCAATAAGCAATATTTATTTTGAGCATATTTGCAGATATTACTAATATATTACGAATTTCAAAATTAAGCTTTAGTTTGAGTCATTCTAATATAACATTGAGCTGGACCTAATGTAAATAAAAGCGATCAAAACTTTCTTGCGTATTTACTGAATTGCAGACTACAAAGCTTTAGAAAACTTTCACCTCAAGGTATCGACCTTCACGGACTACCGCACCTTTTTAAACAGTCGTCTAACAAAAGGTCTGGACAGATCAAACGTGTAGACGTGTCAGAGCCTTTTATAAACTAAGTTCCTTGGTTCCTTTTGCAATCAACGTACAATGATGCTGACAGTGCTATGGACGTGTACAGCGATTCTCATTTAACATCAAGTAGCTAGTTAACTTCTTTTTCCTCTATTGATAAAGGTAGATTAGTACCTAGTTTTTACCGATTCTCGAGCTAAACTGAACAAAAACACAATTATTAGTTTTACTAGGATCGACGGCATTGTTTAGTGTGGTGGTTAGGTATATGTATGAAAAAACTTAAGGGTTCGAACAAATTGTCATGCATTATGAACGTTGGCAAAGAAACTTATTCATCCGCGTTCGTTCCCTGCGGCGGATACTGGTGCCTTAGGACATTTTATAACACCAGAAACTCGGTTAATTTTTCTTAGCTTTCCCTCTTAACTGGCATAACTTTTGTTACATAAAAGGAAAGGTTTACTGACCTCCACGCAAATCTGCCTTGCGTCTATTGTACTGACTTTTATTTAGCACAAAAGATCCTCCGCCATTTTGTTAGGGTATCCCATTACGCATGCCAGGAAGCATGAGTACAAAGGGAGGGAAGAAACGGTGTGGGACGGCCCTCATTTTATTTATTCAGGGACTCGAAGAGCCAAAAGCGAAAGTAATTCATGCATGCTTATTAAAAGCAAAGTGGTTCTGTCGAAGAAATAAATTAAAGTAGGACTCTGTTTTTGTGAACAGGTATTATGAGAGTACTACAAAGGAAAACTTCACAATGCAACAAAGCGCCGCTTTTGAAATAGCAACGTGTATCCCAGCTGAAAATTTGTATTCAAATAATAACGATATTGCACAGTATACGAGTCTATAACCAGAACAATTGCATTGTATTAATTTATGAATACAATTAATTATGCATTGTATGCGTAAAGAATTCAAGAGACAAGCCATAATGTTGGAAAATTATTTTTATAAATTGATTTAATTTTACATTCCACATAATTATGCAGAGAATGAATGGATAAAAGCATTGTTTTATACCCATTCAGAACCACAAAAGTTATATGAACAGGTATGTGGGCACTACTCAATAATGAGCTTTGATTGGATTATGAAGAAACGCAATAATTATTATCAATACTGTTGAGTTATTAAGGTTATTAAGTTATTAAGGTTTGATGATATTATTATTACATTTTATGAAAATTCTGTTCTTTATAGGGTAAACGCTATAGTTATTGGCCACTTAAGTGACTTTAAAGTCAACATTTTCAATTAATATTAAAAACCTCATTCAGAAATAAATACGAGAGATATATGTTCTTATAAATCAGCCTAACTCGTGTACAGTCTACGTACATTTCCACGCTCAGTTTTGTTTTTTTTTTCAAAAGTAACGTTTCGATTCACCCACTATACTTTCAACTCGAAAAAAAAGTAAAACCTAAAAAAAAACGTATGAAATATAATATTCTGCTATTATACTTACCTACTATATATACGTAGAAATATTTTTTCCTGTGACGATTACCTTGAAAAACATAAGACAAATAAACCCAAAAGTAATTATCGAGTTCAATAATTAATGTAATTTTCAACCTCATACTCGTATGTAGGTACCTACATCATATACAAATTAAATTACGAAGTAAATCGACTAGTAGGTACATATTTACTGAGGTGTCTGGTTAAACATTTGACTTTCCAAGAGTTCTTTAATTAATTTCAAGACGGATTTTTTGTCTTGAAGCGAAAATAATTAATGGCGTATAAATACAAATTTGCTTCGTAACCGTAAACCAGTCGAGAGGCGTGAGATATTATTTCGTTTTTAATATTTTATGACGATAAATTTCCTAAAATGTCAGTCTACCTAATGGAAACATATTTTTTTATTTGTTACAATCATTTTTTTGTTCGTAATACGCATTTTTTATTTATCCCAGAGCGGGTCAGTGCAATTCATTTCATAATGATTATAAACGCTGGGAGACGAAAATAGAAAGTGAGCGACATCCTTCATTGTAACTAATCCTTTAAATACTTACCAAAGTAATATTCCTTAATTTGCGAATTTTATAATTTTTGAAAGAGTCATGCAAAGTAATCCGTTATTTTTCAAAAATATTTTGGATCCTTCCTGTCGTGCTTAATAAAAATGTCGGTCATGTCGAATGTATAAGTATTCTAAAAAAATATAAGTTTGTTTCTTAATAAAATTAACGTAATACCACCATATTATTCAGTAGTAACCACTAATTAGCTATGACGCTACGTGACTAGCCAGAATGTTACGGGCCATGGGGAGTCTACTCCCCTCCTCGGTTGTTATTACAAAATTATCAGGAATTTTCTCGATGCTTTCTTTTAATTAAATTTCTGAACTGACGCTGGATATACGATGCCGGTAAGATTGATGACAAAGTATTGGATAACAGCTCCTTAGACGTTGCAGCGCGGACATTAAAGTAGGTATCTAACAAAATTTTATTAAAAACCGAACAATAGCTTTTTAACTGCTATGAAATATTAAAAGCAAATCCTGTTACATGCTTTACAGAAACATGATATTGTGAATTTGCACATTAATCAAGTAAATATTATCCTCCCGTTTTATATCTCAAGAACTGCACAATACCACCGTCATTTTTAACTAGGACTAAAGTAAACCTACAGGACTATAAATGTATGGTATAACAAACCTAAAACAAGCTATAATAGTGTAAAAAATATTTAAATAGTAACTATGTTAAACTATTTAGGAGACTCTGAAACCGTGACCTTGTGTGAACAACAAACAAGTTTTCTGTGACAAGTGATTTCTGTTTATCATTGGCTCTGCACCGCCCCTTTTAATACTGACGGCTTCCATGCTTAATGTTTGGATTACCATACGACTACAAACACTTCTTTTGACGAGGACCTGTTACGAATATTTAATACTGTTTACCCTATACATAATAATGTCACTCGGAAATTGATGAATAATTAAGTTAGAGGAAAGTCGGAAAAAATTAGAGAGTTTGACGTATAACGTAACGAGTTTGTGAACAATTTCACAACAAATATTTTATTTCCTCGAAATAAAACTGAGAGAAAACACCTTGTAACTTTGAGAGATATTTTTATTAAAAATCCTATGCTCAACTCCTTAATATAAACGGCTAACACGTGAAAGTTATCTTGCTCAGCAAATTCACTTTGGCCAGGTTATAAAAATGATACATAGCAGCACTTTAGGGTAGTAACGCCCTCAGATTTAGTGCTACGCGTCCTTAAGGACATACATCTCTCTAAATATAATCGTACTCATCATGCATTCAATTACGCATATATATGACGTACATATTTGACGTACGAGTACATCTTTAGACATAATATGCAAAACAATTTCGTGGAAAGAAGCGAGTAAAGGAATCGTTGATCAAGAAAGAAGAAGCGAAAAAGACTCGAATTCTATCTCATGAGTTGCTGAAATACGCAAGAGTACCTCTAAAGGGTCTTAATTATTATCAACATGCTCATCAAAACATGGCAACGCTTTTAAAATGTTTCTATCGACATACTTAACCATTTAATTCCTGAAAACGGCTGGGTCCGGAGTTGCTTGAGTTGAATTATAATTTCGTGTTACACGCATTCATCATACAAATTCCGACTCATTCAACCCATTACCAGAGCTCTACAAACTCATATTTCGATTGTTGAGCTTACAACCAACGTCATCCATTGCTAATTGGTAAACAAGTAGCAATTTATTTTGTGTCTTAAGTTCGTAGCAGTAAATATCGTCTCATAAATACTCAGAAGTTTTATTTTGGAACTGGCAATCACTCCAGTCGTAGGTATTATGTTTTTAAATCACTACATCATCTAATATATAAAATTTCCGTGTCACAATGTTAGTTACCGTACTGCTCCTAAACGGCTGAACCGATTTGTATGAAATTTTGTGTGCATGTCGGGTAGGTCTGAGAATAGGCCAACATCTATTTTT
>DWKA01001889.1:0-11523 GCA_018249155.1 Panoquina ocola ocola | reverse complement strand
ACATTTTGCTATTTGTACATTTTGCGAGTTGTGTTCATTTTGCGATTTGTACATTTTGCATTTTGTACATTTTGCGAGTTGTACTTTTTGAGAGTGGTGTTCATTTTGCGTTTTGTACATTATGCTCCGAAGCGATAAAGATTCCTATACATTTCTCCAAACGTTCTTCACAATTAAAGCATTCAATTATAGTATTGAAATATCTAACTATTATGTGCTATATTAACGGCTCATCGATGTATTGCACAGTTAACGCAATTTTATTAATTGTTGTTAGTCACGCAAACACGTTGAGAGCCTTGTTATTTGCTTATTTAAGTAATTGTATAACTATATAGATGCTGTATTCAGTAAAGTTCGAGTCTTAATACCTAACATTATTATATGATGTACCTACGTAATTCATTACATTAGTTAGTAATAGACAGTAACGGGAAGAATTAGTATCGACCGACATTTAGATGAGTTGGTTAAGTTATTATTAATTCAGGGAACTCTTTGTCTGAAGCTTCAAAGGACGGAAGGACTGTTAACGTAGCCATAATATTTACCTTTAATTGAATTTTGAATTAACCGACCAAGTCCTTAGGTAGGTAGATACACAATTACTCATTGTTCATGATCTATCCATGATAGGTTTATATTTGTAACAAATCGTATTTTTGGACCTACTTTTTTATTCAGTTTTTTTCGCTTATTTGAGCACAAACGCATTATAAATTAAAACTGATATGGACAACGGTAAATGCGTAGAGAAAGGCGTACAAAATTCAGCTTACTCACCTTAGGGATAACCGCACGATAAAGAATTAGGTATTTATTAAGATAGGCCTACGGCTACTCGTAATGTATGTCTCTTGAGGATACATTATTAATGTTATTGCTTTTGGAGTTCTTCATAAATTCAGACAGGAGGTCTATTCGGTCTCAGGCGTCTCTCGTCCCAACTGAGCGGCTTTAAAACATCGGCTCGTTCCCCGCAAAGCTTCTGCAAAGCGGCTGGCAAGCTTAATTAGGTACAATAAAAACACAGTATAATGTCAATATCAGCTTACTCCTGCCCCCAATCAGCGAACATTACAGTTAATTTAATTCTTTACTGCTTACACAATGTATCAAAGTGTTTTAAATATTACGTAAAATGCGTGAATGAATCAAGGTATATATATTATGTAGGTACTCGGAATATTTACATAATCTGTATTTAAATGCTAAGTGTAGAACATTAATTTATGTTAATGTATCGTTTGTTATCGATCCTATATTAAAAACGGTATGGAGACAAATGCGCGCAAATTATTCGACGTTTTTAGTTTAGTAGGTACCGACCTACTATACTTTTACAAGTTCCATACTGTGGTTCCATGTCTTTATGTACAAAACAATAACCCTCCTTTGTCTATCATATCCACCTGTCCATATCAAAATCTGTTGATCGAAGAGACGAACCTTCATAAAATTTGAAAACGCTACAAAGAAAACTAAATTATTGTCAGAGCGATTTTACGATAATCGAATAATTACATAGATTGTCTAATAAAATTCATGGGGTGTCCAGCTACATAATATTATGTAGGTACATAGGTACTCGAAGCTCATATCATCTTTTTCCTTTTACTTACAATGGTAGAGTTAAAGGGATGGGTTGTCGGCTGTCATAAAAAGGTTACGATGGGCGAGCAAAGTTGATTTATGTCTCTCTTCGGCAAACAGGTGGCGTGTGACATTTCAGCTACGATAGCCGATATTTTATTTATTACCTTTGGCACTTCAAATATAATAAACTACTTTACTTTACTATAATAGATCCACTCCTTTGAATGTAAGATAATAGGATCGCAGCTAGTTTTACAAATATAAATTTCAATAACATCCATTTTTGTGTAGTTTTCAATATAAGCTTGTTTATTGATTAAATACCAACGCTTTTTTACTCAATAACAGATGGTACCTATTACACAAAACCAATTACGTACAAATACACAAACATCAATGATTCCTAAAAACTATCGCGTAAATATTTAGTCACGCGTCGCGTTTTAACAACACATCAAATTCAATTAGCATTGAGTTCCGCTTCACACACCCAAATAATAAATATTGCAATGTATACTTACTTACAATTTCGCAAATTAATTTATGTAGAAAATATTTGTGTAACACGTTTTGTGTAAGTATTGTTCACCTAAATACATTTTAAGAGGATGTATTTTTGTTTTTCGCAGCGCAATTTCTAATTTCCTCTGATTCATCTCTGTTTTGTTTTTGTCCGATTAAAAACAACCCCTAATAACCCATAACATAACAGATTGGTACATAACCCTAACCTAGATTACTGTTAGGGATTATTGGTATTACCTATCTAATATCATATTTTTAGTTTCCCAAGTGAGGTCTGCGATACTTATAGTTAAAAGGTCATTAAATATTTAATGAACCAGGTAAGTTTCTCGATTCTGGATTATTCAACGGGTAGGTACCTAAGGGAATATTAGATCTATTACGTATAGATATACTTAGGAATTAAAGTCCTTTGTATCCCTTTAGTTACAATCACCACATTAAGCACTTAAGCCCTTGTAGTTCAATGGGTAGTGTCAATCCAAGTGATTGATCGAGATAAGTAACTTTCGATAGGATAGGTGACTAGCTGGAGGCTAAATTTATTGGGCGCTTTAAGGACGTCACGTTAAGCCATCGATTAGAAGCGCTTAGGTCCTCGTAAGCGTAGAGAGAACTGGTAGTTAATAGACTGAACTCTTACTTTAATACCACTAGATATACTCTTACCTATTCTTCATTACAAAATATGGAAAAATCAATTTTACTTCACTAATGTAATGAAATGAATATGAAAACTAATTATAGTCTTATATTGAGTAGTTAATTATGTAGCAGCGATATCTCTCGACCTCTACTATGTTAGCATTCAGATCTGTCACAACTACTTAGGTATTAAAAAAAATAACCACCTATAAATCCTGATAGACTAAAATTTTCAATCTACATATTGTAGCTTTTTTATTTATTCGTCTAGCGAAATCTACCACCATTGTGTACAGGGATCATGCTCTAAAATATTTGTAAACGTCCGAACTATGTATTTCGATATTTCCGTTCGGAACTATTTCGATATTTTTAATTCAGGTCTTGCTGGCGATGCGATCACTATCAGTGATGTTATGACATCATATGTTATTCAAAGGTATCGTGAAATTACCGTACGTACCTGGCGGTTTGACGATCAAGTGTTCGATTGAGATAGCAACTACAGGCGTGGTCGTTAAGTAGGTCGTTAAGACCGCTTTTGGCGAACATTTCTCAAGAGCTTCCGTGCTTGGATGAACATGTAAAGACGTCGGGTCGGGTTCTTATCATAAGATAACAGTCATTAGGCTATGTCGAAAGGCTTCGAGCTCCTTAGAATTTTCTGATATTTAGTTTGGCCACTAACTCTTACATTAATAATTAATACACACTGGAGATGCGTGTGCATGCTCTATTCTATGGTGAACATCAAGTTGATAATTTTAGTTAAAACTAAGGCTTTTTTAAATCCTGATATCATAAATTGTTAACAAAAATTTCGTGATAAAACTTTTTAAAACACCTACGCAGGATTTTGTACAAAGAATTTTTCAAAACGTTTCTCACTATGTACCTGCTATTTGAATAAGTCTACATGCAGAATTAAATTATTTCATTCGGAGAGGCGCGAGCTTCACACTGAATTCGTGATTTATTTAACTTTTGCTTCTATATTAGGCACTCGCCAGCACGCAATCCGAAAATATTTTTTCATCGTAATTCTGTTGTACAAAATGTTATTTCCTTGTCTTCTTTTTCAATAACAAATAGCTTTCACAAAACTGATACAGATGCATTTTCGCGGGATTTAGTGTGAGAATAAATTTTCGTTTGCGTAAATCTGAAAGTAATGGTCCAATTTGTGTAGAACGAGACTTGGAGAAAATTCCTTCTTCTTTGGATGTAATAATTTTAAATCAGGAAGAAACTCCATTGGAAGATAAACTTTTTATTTAATATCCGTATAGTAGAATATATTTTAATTTTGAAATTCTCAGTGTAGGATCCATTCTAAATAATTTATCTCTATCTATGTACCTACATCCGTATGTAACGGTCGCCACTTACCATTTACGTAGATATGATGTAGAAGCATTAGGATTCATTGGTTTGACATTCTATAACTTTCTATGCCATAAATGGACTTCCCGGAGGAAAAGATGCAAGTTAGCAGTTAGGAGCATTGGTTATTAAGTAAGTGATTACTGTCGTCGCTACAATTATAAATTGTACTTTAACAACTAAAATGTACATGCCATATGTAAAAATATTAACTCTTCTAGAATCTAGATAACAACGAGTAGGTAGGTACTTAGTTCCAATACAGCTTGTAAGATTTGACCTACATAGAAACAGCGAGGTACATAGAAATAAATACAACATATATCTGAAACGTATTGATAACAGTCGGATTAGGTCGGAGTTCTGAATCTATTGTTACACACCGGATTATTTCCCAACAAATTTTCGATCTACATATATTATAAAACGTTCACAAACACGTAATTGCGTGCCTCCGGGAACCAAGATGAATTATTATTAAACATTAGGCAAATTGAACCGTGATACGAAACAAAAAGCCGCATTTTCTTTAAGAGAAATGTATTTTTTATTATAATTTCCAGTCATTTAAATGCTGCTGAGATAAAGAATCTTGCCGCACAATGCTCTGAAAAACAGTTTGAACGTCCTTAAGGAATTTAAAAGTTTTGTACGTTCAATCTTTTATTATTACTAAAGCGACAATTAGGTGGTTCTAGCAATGTTTATTCATGCGCTTTCATTAATCTTTTGCTATTGCTTTATATTATAATACACTTTAAATTATTTCTTACAAACTGACAGCGATAAAACACTGCTAGTTGACTCTACCACCACTTTAGGTATAGTCTGAAAATAAAATTACCTGAGTCCCATTTAATTTTGTCTCATTTATTGATAGCATTTCGTAAGACAAATCCAATAAGTTCACAAAAATTGCTGACATTTAACATTATTATCAAGAAACATATCTAAGTTTTCATGTTCTGAAATAGCACAATACTGCCAAGTATGGTGTTTGCCAACAAGCGTGCGTGATCTTACATACTTAAAGAGCCTAATATCTCTTCAGGGCAACTTTCTAGGTCAGTAATTACGTATTGCGTTTTCATTGTTGTGAACATTGTGAAGCGTTGCATCTGCAAAGGCACTTTAAGCTGGCATGCCTGTGTTGTCTATGATGACATGGATGTTTCTAAGAATAGAGCAGCTATGCCTTTGTATATGATCCATTTAAATCCATACAAATATTCCTCTATGCTTCGTATTTGAGAATTGTTAATCTTGAAACAGTTTTGAAAGGAAGGAAATATACATTTTTAAAATTTTCTTCGTATATTTCCGAGGCATAAGGTCAAGCATATTAAATGTGATGGTTATGTGCGGACATTTAAAATACTTTAACAGATTTTACAAAGAAAGCGCTTTCTATTTCATTGCACCTACATTTCTGCTTCGGGCCGTTTCTTGGATTAACTAACATAAATCTAAATATTACAAAATTGTGGTTTTGTGGTAAACCAAATAGGAACTTAAGAACTATGACGATCTACTGTCCTTTACGTCATTTCTATCATTTATAATTTCCGTGGACTTTAAGACCGTGGAGAATACGCTTCTCATAATTGAGGACATGTGAAATTTGCAGGGTTTCCATTTTTCCGGTAAGAGGTTTCCAGTTTCGGCTTACTAAGGCTAACTGGAAAACATGTATTGTTATAGGTCTCACGACTCTCACGGTATCTCATTTGAATTTGGAAGCTTTTGAAACATATTATTAAGTACGTATATATAGGTATTTTTGTGTAGTTATAATTTTAAGAATAAGGGTGAGGTTTAGATATTTTAAAACACTGATCGTAAAACAAGACCTGGAGCTTTTTTTTAACATTCAATAGATCAATTTCTTTCATTCAATGATCGATGTATTATGCAAATACATAATTATGTTTTATTATAAATCATTTATGTAAATATAAATGGGATACTAAAGAAAGTGTTTGAGATGCCTACTTCAACAGAACCATAAACAATGTGCTAATCAAGCAATTAAATATGTCAGTAAACTCTTAGTTTCCGTTACACACTGAGAATCTCCGGTTTGTATCAGATCGCAAGATCGCCGAGAGATCACATAGCATGATCACGATAGCCAAGGGTTGCGCAAAGTTGTCATAACAGATGGCAAATGTTAGCGGAGTAAATGAAATTAATTTGGGTTTACTTTCATAGTGGTCGTTGGCGGCAGTGCAAACCCGACCGTCGACTCTTGCGCAGCCCTGCCCGCGCTCGTGCCCCACCCGGCAAACTCGCGAACTAACTTTTCGAATTTCGAATCGTTTTAGTGATTTGTGGCGTTGCGGCATAGCCGACAAAGTTCAAGTTTGGAATTTTTGGGAGACTATTTTAAGGTTTGTATTTTATCAAACTGTATAGTTTAATGCTTTTTTTATTTTTTTTTGTTTTCTCATGTGAAACTTTTTTTTTTTGGTGATTAGCTTAGTCATATTGAATATTGATATTATCCTGTAATTATGAAATTAGTCCGGTAGTCCTATATTTTTAAGAAACTTCAAAGGATTTTTGTTATACGTACCTACATAATTATATACTTACGTTTAAAATTATTAAGAGAGAGCCGGATACAACCACCAAACAGTGTGGCCATACCATCTATGATCCCCGTACCTTCGGAGGTCACAAATATTGCCAACAAATAAGGAAGCGCTAATTATCGGTTAATGCAATCGCGCTTCCTAACTGGATATCAAAGTTGGGCAACTTAATTAGGTACAAAAAAATCTATGACTGATTTAGTTGCGAAGTAGCGATTAGAAAGAAAAGCCGAAATATTTTACCGTCAAGAAAGAAATCTGAAAAGATTAAATTAATGGACAAAAATCTATGAACCTTGAATGCAGGGAACTTGTCTTCTATTATCATTCGTTGACTCTATCATAAGAAATATTTCCGGAGATAAGAGATGGGTGCCATGCTGGATTTACGGATATACGAAGATTTTCATCAAAAAATAGAATAAAGTTAAGCAACATCAAATGCTTTGTAGTATCCGAGTTTATTGTACTTTGATTATATTTTAATGCTTGGCCATGATTTCATGCATTAATTTTAACTCTATTAATTAATTCAACAATGACCAAAAGTACATTCGGAGATTGATATGAATACTATATACGAATTATATATCTGGATTATATATCTTATTTATATTTCTCTTGAGCATTATTCTTATAAAAATAAGATTCTGTTACTGTCTTAATTTTTAGTTAATTTAGTAACAGTTGATTAAATAGGTCTTAAAAATACTTCAGTGTATTGTAAAAATAATGGTATACCTACCTATAACTTAAATACTAGATACAAAATTCACTTAAGTTACAACACACCTAGACATAAATAGGTTAACCTATTGATCATTACCCAAGTATAATTAGTAAATTATACTTTTCTCGAACATTTCAATCGTTCGATCCGTTGCAATGTACACGCAAATGAAAACTAGGTAGTATTATCATAACCGAATTAATCAGCGCAGCGGAATCGAGGTAAAAATATTGCGTCGATCATGTTGCGTAAAGTAAATGCGAAAGAACAGGTCCTATTAAGTTGCCGCTCCATTTCAGACGACGTGTGTGTGCCGTGGTGGCCGGGGAAAGTGGTTTTTTATGGGCATTAACTGGCCAACTGCGTGATGATGAATAGAATCTGCACGGTCATCCCTACGGCCATTACTATTTGAACTATGGCTTTCTGCTAGCTCGAGAACCTCCGGAACGACTCGTATCTGCGGTTTATATAACGAGCGTTCTACAAATAAATTGTCGGGAAAATTTTCGTCATCACTTTTACTTTTTTTTATCACGTTTGCCTAAGGCCTAAACGATCAATGATCAATATTTTTCTATTAACATCCGGGGTTATGTTGAATAGCTACATTTTTGAATAATACTTAATATTGATAGATTTTAATCGATATGAAAGCGTGTTGATTGATCTGTTACATTGTTTACCTACTTGTTCAATTTGGTTGTTTTTAACAAGGATAAACAGTAATGGTGATTTATTTTCGAGAGTTCCATACTGAATGTTCTTGAATGTTATTATATCCTATTTTGTTTTTTACTTTGTGTAATAATTGCATCAAGTAGTGCAATGTTTAAGTTGTTTCTGATAAGATTATTCATATGAGTATATAAGTCACAACAATCAGTCACAGTTCTTATTTCATAAATATAATTAGGTAGGTATAGTTAGGCTGATCGTACCCTTATGACAAACAGATGGACTTGCTGTCACACTTTTATCGTGCCCTTATATTTTTAATTTTATTTACTATAATTGAGTATCGAATAAACCCGATATGCCTAGATTCCGGAATGGCCGTTTCATAAGGTTTAATCTCTGCCTATGACTCGTATAAGGCCAAACCCATTTACGTTCGCTGTCGAATGTCGATAGAATATCGGCAAGGGAGACATCTCGCTAAACAAGAGGTCGTCGGTGAACTTTCACCATTTGTAATATCTTCTCTAGATGTCACGCATCTATTGCGTCAGAAGTCGCTAACAATGCGTACGTGTATTATAAATTATAATTGTGGTTGCATATTTGATAGGACAATCATAATTTTAATGTTTTAGTTAAGTAACAGGTAGAGATTTCAAAAGATATCTAGTTTTATGATTTAAGATAGATACTACATAATATTTTTTCCAATATGTTGTAAGTGCGTAGCTGATGTAATTTTTTGAAAATACTATTTATTTTATCTTTAAGGATTTAGTAACTATTTATATTACAGGTATACTTCATAATTAAAAACCTCATTAAATAGGTGCTATCTGCTCACGTTTACGAAATTTATACGTTTGGACCACTAGGCCTTAACTAAGCAGTGACTCTGAATTCAAAATATGTAGTTTCTTGTGGTTCTCCTCGTCTTTCGTTATGCTTAATACTGAGTGGAATAGCCTGTGTGCATCCGCTTTACACCCGCTACTTACGTGGGAATCTCCAACAAAATAATGAATAGGCTATTACCAAGTAATCACCTCCACCATGCGTTCCACTAAACTCGTTCGACTACAACGCCACTCACCACCAGGTAGGATTGCTGTCAGGTATAAACTTATAATCTACTTATATACTACTTATATACTGGACGGCCCCGTAGCCTAGTTGGTAGTGCCCCTGCCTGAGTGCCTGCGAAGCTAGAGGTCCCGGGTTCGATTCCCGGCCGGGGCAGACATTTATGTGACAGATAAATATTTGTTCTCGGGTCCTGGGTGTTAGTGATGTGTTATTTGAGTGTCGTCCATGCCAACCGCGACACAGGTAAATCCTACTGCGGGGGTATGAGTGTGTAAGCGTTTGTGTAAGCGTTTATTTATATAAAAATCAATTGCTTTTCGTTAGTCTCACTGAAACTTGAAAATAGATGCACCGATTTAGCTAATTTTCGTTATTTGTAAAAGATTTGACATTGATAAAACCTATTTCATACCGAGCATTTTTTATGGATTTGTTCAACGTTTTTCATTAATAAATAGGTTTAAGACGGTACGGAGTATGCCGAGTCAGCTAGTCAGAAATAAATAAAAATTCTAGCCACAACACGGAGTGACGTGATTCATTACCCGTTGTTTCAGTTGTACCCTCAAATAAATCGGGTCATGATACGACTCCCTTAATGACAACTTTACGCACAAATCAGCACTTCCGTCGCCTCGGGTAGTTAGTGAAATAGTAGAGCCATCGCTTTATGGTTTCGACCCTTGCAAAGCCTACAGGAAAACAGCATTTCCTAAAACATGTAACAAATGATTATAAATGGCAACACTTGCCTAGCGGCGGACTTACGCGAACCAAATAGAATAGATGGGATTGAAATCTATCGTACAGGATCTATTCGGATATTGCAGAACTCACAAGTTTAGAGTGCTAGTGCCTAATTAAAGCACGATATTTTGATGATAATATATTCATATACCTTAAAACTAAGAGGTACCCACTAATAAAGTAAAGTAAACAAAGAAAAGATTTTTATCTATCTATTTAAAAAAATGCACGTTGGAAAAATTATATCCATCATTTTTTTATTACATAATTTTAAATGGAGTAGAAAATTTTAAATGGAAATAGGCTTGCTATGTTTTTCACCTATTTATTTAAGTAAATGAATGTAAAGAATAAATGAAAATGTTTTAGTAAATAACAAAAATATAAGAGTAGGTACCTCATTATGTTTTCATTACAGAAAGATCACTCTTCATTTTCAGTATTGTGTCAGGTAATATTTTTTCTCGGTAGGTATAACAAAAACACATCTCGTACATTAAATAACATTTCATCTAATAACATTTCTTTTGTCGTGACCCTTACATTAGAATCGTACAAAGGAAAACATCATCTTTTCCATTTAATATTTTTTTTCTACTCGGGATCTAACGATTTCAAACTAAGCAAATCGTGATGGATGCCTGAAGGCTACATGAACAAATACTAAGTAATTACATTCGATTTTTTGGTACTCCATCTATATGAAGTGTAATTTTTGTTTTTCTTATAGTCCACCCTGTTGAGGGCCTATGGTCTCCTGCTGTAGGGCGCTGGTCTATTGTACTACATAATTATTTAAAATACTTAGTCTTCCGCAAAGTGTGTGTCGCGGAAAATTGCAATGCTACTTTCAACTGATGAAACCTTTTGCTCACTTACTAATGACACTTTTTAGATCAAATAAATACATAGTTTACGCTAAAACTTTGTTGCATGGATACAATATTATATGAGTATTTATATGATACACCGTCTGTATTATCTACTGTTCTTGTATCACGCGTAACAATACTATAGCGTATAGACTACATAGCGTATAGTTTAGGAAGCAATTTGATTTCCTGTATTGCCGATTTGGAGTTTCTTTTAGTCAAAGGTTAGTAGAGCACACTGAGGAAAGTCGCGGAATGCTCAAATGTTATACTGTGACCGGAATACTGAATTTCAGGATGAGGATGGGTCACAGCACGTGACCTCGGGAGAATCGAAAAGGTTCTATATTTGTGATATTGAATACTGGTACTCCACTCGTGTCTCTAATCCACATTCACATCCTGATCGGAAATAAATTTCTGTGACAAATGTTATATATTTTTCTGTTTATTTGGATAACAAAGAATATTTTTAATCAAAGTATTTTTATTTCTGATTTCTTAAGTTTTAGCGTTCAGGATACTTAACTATTTTTTAAATAATTTAACTTATACCTACAAAAAAATAAACATGTGTGCAATGGTAGTGTGGTAGAAGTGAAATCTTCAAAAGCTTCAAAAAATGAGAATTATCGATTTCACTTAACGCCATCTGTCCGGTAAC
>DWKA01001888.1:0-11523 GCA_018249155.1 Panoquina ocola ocola | reverse complement strand
GAGGTGACATAACAAAATTGCAAAGAGAACATACTGTTGCAAGCTTACTTTAAAACAAGAATGTTTTTAAAGAGCTCGTGGTAAGGCCGCAGGCCCAGGCATTAATGTCTTGTCAGTTGTCATTGTCACTTTGTCACCATGGTCTGTAGTCTATATTCTGTGCCTTAGTCAGTTCACCTCACCTATAGCAATCTGTGACTGACTGTCACATCGCGGGAAATCAACAAAAACTCAATTTATTTATTTACTGAAAATCTAATTAAATTACTTAATAAGTAATAATATTAATTACTTTTTGTTTTATGTACTAAAATATATTTACTATGTTCGAATGGGCTTACAGTGGTGCAAATAAAGCCGTCCCTCGCAATGTGGGTCCCGAATGTGCATATTTTTTATCCCCCCAAAGGCAGTTCATTGAAACTGTTTTAGTAACAACGGCTTGTATTTATGTATTAGTAAGTAAATACAAAAAAAATATTTGTTATATTAAACTATTTAAACTGCGTATTTAAATTTAATAGGTTACAAAAGTGTTATTGATTTTATTTTTACAGGTAAAAACATACCCGAAGTTACATATACCGCAAGATATAAACTATGTAAAAAACGACAGAGGTGGAAAGAGGTTACTTGTAATCCTCTTAGCATTGCTGTGGGGGATGGAAATTGGTTTTAAGTTCGCATCGCGTACTGTTATATATTTGCTTAATCCCTGTCATGTTACTACGTTAATACAGGTCAGTGTTTCTGGTTACTACAAGCTGTATCTATCACCTTCACTTTGCGAATACCACTATTTACATCAATGAAACTAAGCATCGTAATTTATATATATATTTTTTTATTAAATAATGAGTATGTAGGAATGGATATTAACATGTATCTGTAGATATCTCTTTTCATGTGATCAAACCTGGAAATCAGTTGATAGCATACAGGGGATATAAATATTGGTTAAACCAGCACCATGTGGATATGGTCAAATTTAAGGTTTACGATCTGGAAAACAGGATCTGGTAATTCAGCAACTCCAGTGCCATTTTATGACTACCAGATCAAAGACCAATCCAAACAATTTAAATAGATCCAGATCTAGTTTGTAATCCCTAGGCACATAATAGCTAACTCCTTGGGTTAAGGCATAAGGATTGATTTTAATCCATCCATCTTTTGGGACCAAGCCAAAAGGTTTCCCAACCTTTTTCTAGTGTGGACTCCTATTTTACTTGTATAAATTAACAGTCAAGGTCCCCTGGGGATCCATGGACCCCAGGTTGGGAAATTACTGGCAATCCACCAACAAAAGACAAGCCTAAACTTCTTCCTGTTGGAAGTTACTGTGTTCTGTATCTCCCACTTTAATCTATACTAAAATTATCTGAGGTAATATGGTATTTTACCTACATTAAATTTGTACCAGGCATGAACAGGTTGATAAGTTGACTCGCGTATATTTTTTAATGCACAATATAGGATTGCTTTATTCAGAGGGTGAATAAATGAGATAGTTATATAAAAACTTAAAGCAAAGGAATTACATTGAAATAAAAAAGTATTTAATCAGAATTTACAGATAAAACTTTAACTTAAAAATGGTTGCCTGGAAATGTGCATGTTTGACTTATTAATTTATTCATGCTTGGTACAGAAATATCACCCTCTTTTTAAATTCAACTATGTTTTATAAGTTAAGAGAGGAGAGAGAGGTTGTACAGAGGTAGTAACACAAATTTCCACTTTACCATTGGTCAGCAATACAATAATTTATGCCATATCAATGGTTCCTAAGTATACTGAGTCAACTACATTTTTCAAAAATTTCACAGGACGGTGATTAGAAGATAAAACAAAGTTTTATTGTTGTAAATATACTAAAAAGTGCAATTATTGAAATTTGTTAGTTGACTCAGTATACTTAGGAGCCATCAATATGATACTTTACTCAATAATGCCCACTTGAGATGATTGTGGTCACTAGCTAGTGAGTTATTTACATGGAAAAAATATGCACTGTGCCATTAAAAACATGCCATGACAATTCTTTAGAGCTGTATAGTTAATAATCTAGCTAACTCTTAATTTTCTTTGATGAATGGTGCCATATGACTTGTGTTTCAATTGTAATGTTTGAAATTAATTCAATGTTTTCTAGATGGCAATAAATTATTATTTTCTTATGAAATTGAAAGTCCCTTTCATTGATCAATAACAAAAAAAATAATGATAATCATGACAGCACAATTAGATTTTAATGTTTTCTTTCTTTTCAGATATACTTATTGTCAGCACCTCCAAGTAAAGCTGTCACAGCATTGTTTAGAATACACTTAAATTTATTAAATGGACCTCTTTTAGCATTTCTCTTTCCAGAAACTGCATCTAGAACAGTAAGATATCTGAATGACATAAAATAACTTATTATAATGTTTTAGTGTTTAACAATTTATTTGTCAGATTTTAGCAGAAGCGGCTTTATACTGGATACAACATGGAATGATGTTTGTGATACCCTATTACTTGTTAAGAATTGGTGGTATGTTCCTTTACTAAGTGGAAAAATGATTTTATCAATAATAAATTAAGAACTGGCATTTTTCTGATTAAATTTCTTTGCAGGTGTGTATAATGTAGAACCACTGTGGGATTTCAGTTGGGCAATGTTCAGCTACTGTTTAAATTTGTTGTATCACTTCATAATCTTACAACCAATAGCAATAGTAAGTAACCGTTTTTAATATAAATGTTTATTATTATTGTCTTTTAGATATTGCTACATAATAATTTTATTCATAAATTAATTACTGTGATATTATGTTGTTTCAGCCAGCCCAAGTTAACTTGAACCACATGCTTTGTCCAGCTATATTGGATCCCTTTGATGGTCCGTGGTATCGTATCGCAGCTGTCACACACCAAGCAATTCTATGCCCGTTACTGTGCAAACTGTTTTGCCTCATCTCAGAGTTTTGCCTTACCAAGTTTCCACCAACTAAAGTAAAGCCACAATTGAAAGATCACCTAATAGATGAAAAATTACTTAAAGAATATAAACTTAACACTGAGTAGTGAATATTGAAGGTGAAACTTGCATCATGTTCATTTGTACTTTGTGTTAACTAACGTAGAGCGATCCGGTTAGTCACATAATTGCGGTTAATTATATAGCTTTCGCTAGCAACTTTAGTTTCGTATCGAGTGCAGTTTTGCTAGTGTTTGTAATTGTTGATTAAGTTATGGTTTGTGCTTCGCGAAAATGTTTTCCCCGAAAATATGCTTATTATTTAAGGATCGCCCTCCGATACTTAACATACTGCCGCCTCTTTCGCAGTCAAAGAGTTTGTGAATTCGTTATTTCAATAATTGGGTACGGCTGTGTCTAGTCCATAAGAGCGGTGAGAGTTTACATTGATAAGGTGTAATTATTTAAGAGATAATAAAATTATAACAAATGCCTAACTCATACTCAATATTTTATAATGCAGCATTGACTTAGTGTAATGCGTATATGCGTGTTATTTAGATTGAAGGGATTTATAACGTGAATCCTGTTAACTATTATATTATTATGCATTAATCAGACAACCTTGTATAGTAAACTATGTTTACTTCACTTCATTATTATTTATGTATTCGTTAAGATTGTAATTACGAACTTTACTATATACATATAGTAACCCAAACTTTGGAACTCTTGGAAGTTGATACCGGCCGCTGTAATGTAATTGACCACAGACTTTATCCTACTTGAGATTAGAAAACTTTCGGAATTGGACATAGGACTCCCTTATTCTGACCACCGTCACAAAGGTAGATTACCTCCGTATTTTTTTAGAAAAACAAAATATATTTTTTTTTCATAATTTTTACTCACGAAACTATCATTAGGCACTAAAAATTAAGCAAGGCGGTGACATTTAAAAAGAACATGTTTTTTTATTCAAAAACATCTACGTATGTGACGGTGTTCAGAATATCGGATAGGTACCTACTTACACCCAATAATTAAAGATTTCTAATCTCAAATGAATCATCAGATTTTCTTTAGATAATGAAATTATTTATTGAAATGATATAAGAAAAAGATGTAATAATTATTGTGGATATTGCTCTTAACCGAAGGACGGAACGAAGGATATTTAAATTAATTAGGTATAGGCTGTCGCTAGTCCGGCTAAAGTACAAGAGCGCCTCTAGTACCTTAAAGAAAACGAATATTCTTTTGCTCTTGAATAATAACAGTAACCTGTGGTATCAATCACGCGACGGTATCACGATTCGCGACTGTTTCTTGTGTGTCGCTAATTTCGCGGTACAAAAAATAGGCCGTAGGCAAGATGCCTTAGTGTACCTACACATAGGTAGAAGTGAAACTTCTTTACGACATAAATAAAACTATTCTATCTTATCATTTTAATTGCGACTTTTAACATTTCTCCCTACTCTGACTTCGACTCGGGTTCCGACACCAATCTCCGACGTCCGCGTTCTCCTATTTGATTTCATTTTTAACTTTGCCCCCGACTCCGACTTCAAATTCTAGACTTATACTTTAGGTATCTACTCTAGTCTATATCTAATCAATTATTATCATCATCTATTCTCCACAACGTCGATACAGAAGATTCACTTCAAAAATTAATTATAGGTACAGATAAATCAATTTGGGATACCTATACAATAACCCCAAACTGACTTACGTCCAAATTTATAGGCATTCTGTAGAAATATTATATTTTATACAATATGTCCTGTTAGTTGTACGTTTGATCTTGTAAATTGTTGATAAAAAATGAGCGCAAATGTGATTTGCCGTTCACAAATATTTCTCTTTTTTTAGCTATAATGCTAGATTTTGAAATACGTAAATAAGTCTGTTTAACATGCCGAAGACATTTTTCTAATCCAAAAACCAAATTATAAGTAAGTACCTAAAAGAATAGTAATTATACCTAATAAAATGTCGCTTAATACTAGGCGTCCTCATATCGGCATCGTCCGCACCGGCCGCACCGCCCGCAAAGGATTTTCGTATTCTTTGTATAGAAACTCATATAAGTGCGTCCACCTGTCCGCACCGTCCGCATCGCATATCGGCAATGCCGACACCGTACCGCCGAGAGGCAACTTTTGCGATGCGTGCCGATGACGTCATCCGGAATGTTGATCAGTGGACGCTCTCCTGCTAACAAACAAGCTACATTGACTTGTTCTTCATCGCTTTCCTCCATTCTCACAGTATACGAACGTGCGCTCACTACGAAATTCCGAATGAGCTAGCATCGTCAATCCGTATGCTGGTACTCACCGTCGGTAATCCGTACGCTGCGAATACAGTGGACGCACTGTCAAAAAATTATCCGTTTGATGCGGTGCGGACGATACGGACGAAGCCGATAAGTAGACGCCTACCATTACCCAAGGAAGTTGTAAGCCTTGTGCTAAGCTGCAAGGAACTTATCTATAATTTCTGTGCTTAGAACCTTGGCTATTTTGGTTACAGTTTATTTAGATTAAAGCACAGTTATAACAGATGGTTAAAGTTACTTGTTGAACTTCCTTGGCCGCTAATATTTTAACCATAGATTATATACCATAATTATATACTCTAACTGTCTCTGTCAAGTTCAAGTGAATGAAAGTTTGACGATTGAATTGAAGCATCAAGCTTGTTTGAACTTTGAAGTGTTTTAATTTCGTTGTCGTTGGTAATAAAGTAATTAGAATTAGGATTTGTGAGCATCAGAATTGTAAGACAATAATACCTAGTCCGTATTTAACAATATTTATGTTGGCAATTGATTGATTAAACTAAAAATAACAACTTAATCATAATGCCTCCGTAAAAGTGAATACCTTGGGGTTAATACAGCATCAATGATGCGTAATACTTTAGACATTTAGTTTTGGATTTATAATAACATTGAAGATGGACGTGCAGTCTGATTATACTGAACCAGTTACTCCTGGTATATCCTACGATGGAGCTAGCTATTGGAAGGCTGAAGATAGTGGATATCACTCGTTTACCCCAGGATCGTTGGAATATTCCGAAATATCAAGCGACAGTGCCAAAATAGCCCCGAGGAAGATATGCATCACAGGTCAAATTCACATGGATTGTCGAAACTTAACACCAGATATAAATTTTCGGTCCCATAGCAAGTACCCTACACCATCGAGTATACTAAAGAGTTGTGAAAATTTTGCTGAATCTCCTGTATTAAGACGTGGAATAAAACGAAGTTTTCAAGAAGATGGTAGTGAAAATATTTTCAGCCAATTTCCGACCCCCACTAGTGTTATTGCAGGAAGCTTGCGAGAACTAAAATTCAATGATGGAAACAAGTTAAGTACCAGCTTTACCTTTGGAAATGTTGGTTGTATGGAACCTTCTGATCTATACTATCATAATGATCACATCCACACATCATACCCAACCACACCAATAAAGAAGATCTGTAGTAAAAGTTGCAAACTTAATAGCCCATTCAACTTGAGGAAGCCATCTAAAAGGTTAAATTTTGTGATGCACAGCTTGTCTTGTGATGCTCAAGCACTTCAACCAGTTGTGCAACCTATTGTACAGTCAGTGAAGCCAGACTCTCTTGCTGTACAGCCAAGTAAATTTAGACCTGATCAAAAAATAGACATTATCAAACTATTGTATCATGATGAGAATGCTATGCCACCAATTGTAAAAATATTAAGTTATTTATCAAATAAAGATAGATACAATTTTGGCCTAGTTAGCCCATTGTGGATGCAAGTATGGGAGGATGTCAGCAAGATAAAGTCAATACAAATAGAATACATGAAGTTCTTAAAAGATAGAAAAGAAAACCAAGAAAACAAAAATACCATACCCAAAAGCTATGAGAGCAACCAATTGAGGTCCTTGGTTGAAATTCAAAATATATTAGATAATCATCCTCAAATAAAGACTCCAAGTCCTCCTGGTACTCCAAGAACAATTAAATTTAAAAAATATGCAAAGGTAAGTAAAATAAAGAACAGAAAATTCATGTAACCATGTTTATTTTATTTTTGCTTGTATAATCGATACAATGTATGTTATTCTTTTCAGTGTGCATCACTTGACATTCGGATGCAATTATCATGTGTCCGATGTGTCCAACCTGCTAAAGTAACAGAAGACCCTTCAGGAGAGGAGTGGGCTGAGTGTACCAGTGTTACCTGTTCATACCAGTTTTGTAGATTTTGCAAATGTGACCGTCATCCAGGTAAGAGTTGCTTTCAGTATGATCTGAATGGACCTAGTCCATCAAAACGAAAGAAAACAACTTGTGTAGTAGGGACTAAAAAGAGCAGGAGAAATTTGCGAAGACTTTTGTAAAATGCTCATTAATTATAATGATTACACCAGTGACATTTTTTAGTATAGTAATTCACATTCCATCTCCAAAGATGAAATTTGTGTTAAAATGTAATTTGTACATTATTTGAGATTAAAATAATTTGGGATCACCCCATGTCTGATATAGTGCCATCTTTTTAAATTTAACAGTAACACATTAGGCTAAAACTAATATGTTTGCAGCAGTTTTTACTGCTTCACTTAAGACTTCAACAGTGTTACAAAAATGTGCCATTTCATAAGGCTTTATCTATCTCAGTGTTTTTATGTGACACCATCAGCTATGTCATAAAGAATTGCACAAGTCATTATGTGAATTCTATCACAGCAGCACATGACAATTGTATAAGGATAGCATTATGACAATAAGAATTACATTTGATTCTCCACTGGTAAATTAAGTTTATTAGAAGGACTGTAAACTTATAAATTTAAACATCATGTTTTGTCTCCAAAAGAAGGAATAAGTATAATTACATGTCTCAGTAAAAAAAATTTAACTCATCAATATAATATGATTATCTTTTAGTCATAATGTTATTTGATTAATGAATAAAGTGCCTTATACCATAAAATGTGTTAAGGTTGTAAGTTCTGAAAGCCTTTATAGTGTAGCAATTTTTGGATATTTCTGAAATTTGCAGCAAGTCTCGGCCATATTTTACTGCTAAACTGGACATGTTCTAGTATAATAGGTCCAAAATTTTAAAGACTGCTACTTTTAAAAAGTAATTTACAATACACAACTTAAACATACTCATTAGGTTAATACTTAACTCTTAGAGCTCAAATTGTGCTACAAAGTCAATTAAATACTTTTTGTAATTATTTTCATCTAGTATATGTATACTAGTGATTACTTATATTCTTATCAATAAGTACCCTGCAGTAAATTGTTAAAATGCTCTACAAAAATTTGGCAACAATTTTATTTCAACATCTTAGATGTATAATATGGGACAATACATCACTATAATTTTAAATAATACTTATTGCATTTAATTTGCATTTTTGAATAAGCGAGTTGTATATAATTTTATACTATGGTTACAATTATTTTCTGTACATTCCATTTTATGAATTCAGTATGGTTTTATTACATTGTTAATATCATCTTTTCATGGTTATAAATTAGTACATAAATATACAGGAGGAAAATGTCCGTGTAGTAAGGAAATACAATAATATTATTGTGTTGTAATGTTACAATTGTAATCAGTCATTCTAAGTACCTACACTTATTAGAATTTCTAGTCCCCTAAAATAAAAGTAACATTTTTTGACAAATAGTTTAATTGATTTTAGTGCTTCGAGTATATAATCAATAGAGTAATGTAAGTGGGTAATGTAAGCTAGAAAATTTCCAAATTGATCAGTGATTTCTTTTGAACCAACAAGTGATCAAGTGAGCTGTGTGTCGGCCAATTAGAGCGCACCAACCGGCGCAATGTTTTGGCGTAATGTGTTTTCGAACAAAACATAACATAACCATTCTGTTGGTTATATGCTCGATGTTTCAGTGTAACAAAAAATAATCTTGTGACTGTTATAATTTAAAAATTTTACAATTTTCATTGTATTAAAAAAATATTGTTTTTGATTAATAATAATCACCTAAACTTTAAATGTAATTAAAATATTATACATTTGACACCAATTACTAATTAATTCAATTTTACATACAGAAAGCTAAATTATGAAAGAAAGATTTGTCAATGTAAATTTCAAACAGTTACTGCACAAACTCTACCTCAAGGAATTTTATATACGTAATTGTAAGTTTTTTTTACTTTCTTGATCTAAGATTTTATGTATAATGTAAAAATAAGCCTTGTTGTTTTCGGAAAATAATGCCCATTCAAATATGGATCAATACACAGGACTTAGAATAACTCACATTAAAATGCGTGTATTATGTGGTACATAAATTCCCTAGTTCAGAAAATTTTATCAGCCTTAGAAAAACACTTATACGCTCACGCTTAGTAAATATACGGCCATTTGCATTTGCAGAAAAATATTCTACACCAAATGTCATTGCAATATATTTTTTGAGCGTAAACGTGGAGAGAAAAGCGTTTGACCAGCTCCGATAACAAAACCTGGTGGGCTGGTGTTGTGTTGCGACTTAAAAAATAACGCGGTCCAAGAGCATTCTCCTATGTAGCTAGTAGTTTTTATCTTGTTTTGTTGTGCTAATTGTTTTAATTTGTTCGTTCAGATATCTGTTGGGAACACCAACATTCTCTTTACAAGACTTATTTTATTCGATAAATTGATATGACGGACAAAGACTACTCCTGATTTTATCAAACAAATGGATCTGTCTAATGGGAAATGGCTTTTTAGGGAGGATGTACTATGTATAGCGTCAAGGAACGTTCAATTATTGATATTTTTTCATTGAAGTCTCTAATGTATCGATTGTCCTTTAGCAATAACTTTGTCCGTTAAGGCATCTATGGGTGGAATCTTCAGTAGGTCGCAATTGTGTGAGATTCTTTTGTATATAAAAGACGATCATCTGTCGTTTACTTATACCGGGATTAGTGCGCGAGTACAGCAGGAGTGCGCTTACACGGGAGCAATAATTGCTGGGCAATACGAATTGATCAACTGGAGTATTTTAATGGAGCAATATTCAACAGAAGTTGCTTGGAAGTTGCTCTTGATTGCATATTGCAGTTGCTGTAAATTACTTGATATGGTCGTGACGTCATAGTTCACTAGGATTGACAGGAATAGAGCAATTTTAGTAGCCCATGTAAGAGCACCTTAAGATCTAAAAGCAGCCAACGAGAGATAAGTTTCTTTAATTCACCTAGTGTTAGTGTGTACACTAATAAGCGGTATACTTTTTGCAACATTCGTGTCGTAGGTACATCTATTCCATCGTGTTTCAAATAGGAGAAACGAATAGCGCAACAATGATTCCTATTAATGCTAAAGACAATCGTTTAACATCACCTTAACTAAATATTTATCAATAGCAGAGCGTTTAGAATAACATTTCTCTATCAGATAATATCTACATCCATTCATTAACAACCCTATATTAACACGACCTCATCAAATATTATTTGATATACCAATGAATTAGCTTTAGAGTACATACAAACTAAGTGTATTTTTAGATCGATAACTAGTTTATGGAAACATGTACACAATAGTATTTGAAGCTAATATCCCTAAGGACTGCAGAAGTGATTGTATTATTCTGTAATTTTGCCTCGTTTAATTTCAATTATTTATTTGTAAATATATCATATTTTAATAATATAATCTTCATTGCCATACACGGCCAATTCATTTTTTAATTTGTTTTAAATTAAGATAATTAATATTGGTTTTAATATGTTATGTCCACACATGAGTATTGCAATGTGTAATGTCATTAGTTTTAGTCGATTGGCTCAGTTAATATGATCCGTATTTTGTTTTAAATGTATTAAATTTAATTACAAATTATTTCTGGTCGATTAGTTTAATTCAATCTAGTGATCTGAATTCATTCAATTACTAAAAAAATGTTGTTTCCGTGTCAAAAAATGTGTCGTCGATGTCAGTGTTAGCTCTCTACTCATTTCTGTAATAAGACTTTCGTTTGTGACAATAATAAAACACATTTTAGTAAAAATAAAGAGTTTTAATTACACATTTACAGGTGATATTTACACGGTACCTAAACGTTATTAAATAACAATTGAGCCACCCATACGGACATCTTTGCAATTTGGCACAAATGCTTAATAGTGCAAAGAGAGCTTAAACATTAAAACTGTATCAACATTATTATCTTAACATCACAAGTGTTTAAATAACAATAATTACATAATATTCTTATAAATAAAAGAGACAGATTCTATCAGTATGAAGTGACATCAGTAACGTTGTATCTTTTTGTAACAAGTGTTGTGTACTTGACGAATTGGCTCATTTTGTAACCGTCCACACTCAGCCCAATCCCATCACAAACTTTGGTATTGAATAAGCCACTTGAGGTATTTGCATTAACATGGACATTCTGAAACATAACATTAAAATATTATTTGATTATACATATTTTCTAACTAGCTTATGCTCGCGGCTTTGCTCGCGTTAAGAGTTAAAACTTTCATCCCCTATTTTATCCCCTTGGGGGTAGA
>DWKA01001887.1:0-11528 GCA_018249155.1 Panoquina ocola ocola | reverse complement strand
GATTAGGATGGATTACGTATTTAAAGAGTAACATTAGCTTTTTTGGTACAGAAGTGACAAGATGTACAAAGTTAATAACCAATCCTAGTCAAAACCTAATCTGAGCTTTCAAACACGAATTTAACTTCAACAAGTCAACGTTCCAAATGAGACGACAGCAGCGGAAATAAGCGAGGTGTAAGGTTCACAAGTTCTACCACTAATCAAGACGACATGATTAAATGCAGTGGCGGTTTTATTGTGGGGCGAGCGGTGCGACTGCACCATGCCGTATTGGGGGGGCGCCAAAATGGGTTAAGCAACCACTGATGCCATATGGGGAGGCGCCGAAATGGGGTTAGCAACCACTGTTTAAGACCCAAACTCACCCACGAGACGAGCGGAGAGATGTTTTTAAACAACCAATAAAATTTTGCTATTCACACATCTCGTTTCCGCTTAGCGATTTCCACCGCAGCTTAGCGGAGACGAGATGTGTGAATAGTGAAATTTTATTGGTTGTTTAAAAACATCTCTCCGCTCGTCTCGTCTCCGCTTTAGTGGAGTGTGAGCCTTAACGTTTTCGATTTCGCTCCATCTGAAACTTTTTGAACCGGCACTACTTATATCGGGGTGGTATGCGCATCGAGCCGTACACGGAGGGTCTCTCGTTCCCGCTGTACATCGGCGAGCTCCGCGCCGAGCGCGCGGCACACGCGGTGCAGTACTGCGTTTTGTTCCTGCAGCGCTTTCACATCGGGCTCCGTTTCGCACGACGACTCGCGGGACGGCTTGCGGTACACTTCAAACGCGCCGTGCATCTTTGGCCCGTCGTCTCTGTTGTACCCGAAACCTTCGCCTTCGTATTCGCGCACGGTAAATGCGTCCGGCGGGAACGCGGGCTCTCCTTCACTGCGCTGGTTGACTAACCGGCGAGTGGGGGGTGAAGTCGCTGACGGAGACATCCTCGGGGGAGGCTGTGGTGGCGGCGCGGGGGCTCCTTTAAAGCGGTTGAGGTCGAGCGAGCTGGAGCGCGTGTGGTTGCGCAGCGGGCGAGGGGGGGGCGGCGGTGGAGGCTCTTTCTTCGGCGCGTACTGCAGCGACTGAGGCCCGTCGTCCGGGTGCACGGAGGACTCGCGGGTAGGCGGCGGCGGCAGCACCCCAGCGCTTTTAACCGGCTTCTTCGGCTGTGGTCGCTGGATCGACTTGATCTCTGATGTCCCGTTGGCCGGCTCGATGATCTGGGAGTTCAGTCTCTTCGGGCTGGCGAGCTCGAACGCGTGCGCGAAGTCATCTCTTCGCGGGGAGGTGCTTGAACGGAGGTCTCCGTCGAGCGGCAGCGAGTTGGCGTCGGGCGTGACACGTAACGCCACCGGGTGGAATATCTTGGGGTCGCGCTCGAGCGCTGATTTATGGAAGTCGAAGTTGACGGGCTTGGGGCCGGGGCTGGACACGCTGGAAGTGGGCGAGTCGACGAACTTGGTCCACTCCTTGTTGTTGGGCTGCGCCTCCGGCTTGGGTGGGGTGAGGGAGGGCGGTCGGTCCTCGGGCTTGGTCTTGGCCTTGACCTTGGGCTGATCGATAGGTTCTTTTGGGGCGAAGTTGAAGTCAGCCGAGGTCCCGGAGCTGAACATGTCGGATCCGAGATCGACTAGGGCTGTAGTGACGGCCTGTTGGGAGAAATGGGAGTCGACCTTGGGCACGAGGCAGGCGGGCAACGCGTCGGGCACGGCCACGTTCTTCCGCCGCAGGACGATGAGGTGCATCGCTATGCTGAACTCCTCGAGCGTCAGCATCCCGTCTTTGGTGATGTCGGACAGCTGCCAGATCTTGCGCAGGTCGGGGACTGAGAGGCGCGACTTTTCGAAGAACATCCTGTAAAGATAATTATAACTTTGAAGTCGCTGGTATGTACGATTTTACTAATTTTAGGTATAAACAAAACTCTTACTCTATATTATAGTAACAAATGAGAACATTTTTTTATTATTAACGACTAGTATTACGCGCGCGGCTTCGCCCACGTGGAATTATAACTGTAACAGTATCCCCCTCTTTACCCCCTTCGGGGGGAATTTCCAAGAATCCTTTCTTAGTGCTCATCTACACTTTATAAAGAATCTTCACAGTTCACACCAAATGTTCAACTACCAAATGTTCACTACGTTCAGTAGTTACTGATGTGCGTTGTCCATCAGTCACTCAGTAACGCAAGAGTTTTATATAATACAGATCCCACCTAGATAGTAGATGATACTGAGGTCCTAATTAGTAAAACGCATCAACTTAGTAAATGGCTATTCACTCTTTCCCTGAAGACAGCTACTTATAATCGCATGGAAAAACCGACGCGGACAAATTATTCCATTCTTTCGCAGCACGCATAATTAATGACATTTCAACCTAGTCACTAATAAATTAACGAATAATGTAATAATCATCAAATAAAGTAATAATATAAAAGTGATGTTACCTAGCGGTCTGCCCCGACAGCAGGCCGCGCTCGGGCCGCAGCTGCGCGAACTGCGCCGCGTAGTGCAGCGCCTGCGCCTCGCTGATCGCGAACACGTCGTCGCCCTCCCCCTCCTCCTCTGAAGAGTGCCTGTCCGACGACTCCTCTTCAGTGCCTGACGAAATTATACCATTTCTATTTATTATTCACTTGATAACTCTTACAATTATGCAATTTAATATTCTGTAATAATCGTATAGTGAAATCAAACTGAACAGGAATAACCTCGCGCCAAATTGTGACGTCATAGCCGCCCTCTTAAACCGAAAGGTTATCAAAACTTTTCAAGTTACATAGGTCATGGACTAACTTATTGTTCGGTAAACCAATAGTTAATACCTTGTGTTAATTACGGTAATTACCACTTCTTAAGTACGTAACGCTTTAAGCATATTCCACCACGCTGCTCCAATACAGATCGGAGGAGGGGTTAGTGACCAACCCAAGTTTCGGATGTTTTTATGTGTTCCGTTTCGATATAACTTTACGATGGATATCTAAATAATCAACCGGGGCCTTCAGCTTTTCGTACCCTTCGAAGCAATTCGAAATATTGCCACTAGGGGTCTCACTCTCACCCATCCAACTACCAACCGGTACCCACTATTGCTTCATTCAATCGTTCACTTCCATGAACACAAGCCGGCTTTGGGATTTTTTATGGAGTCGACATGACGTTACACAGCTTTCACATTGTGACAAAACTCAGCTATGAAATATTATTGAGTTATGAAACGTGTACATTGTCAGCGTTCCCCAAATAAAAGTATGCGGCAATAACCGATAACAAGCGCGTCGATGTTTGGCGGCCGAATTACGAACGGTTCACCAAATTAGTGCAATCTGTGTTGCTTAGCGCTGAGTTAAGTACATATACGCACATCATTTAAGGTAAACATTTCCTTGTTAGCATTTACAAACGAAACTTTTGAAAGAATATTAAAAGTCAAAACTATAGATTGTCTGTGGTTTTGTAGATGTCATGAAAATACAAATCAAATACTAATAGTTTTAAAAACACGCTATATTATAAGGGAAAAGGGTTTTAAGCTGGACTAGATTGAGGAAGTCCTATAATGGAAATTGAATTTCCCGTCAATTATCATATTATTGAGTATGAGAAATTATTAGTCACACTTGCCTAGCATCATTGTAAGATTAACACGTCAGAATGCAGACATAAAACCTTTTATAAGGATATCTATACCAATATTAATAAACAGGTAAAGTTTTATGACTGAACAAAAAGTTCTGAGAAAAATAATGGCATAATTATGTATATCAAGTCAGCAGAAACTGGACAAGATGTGATACTTTACTGAACTGACTAAACTGTTCGGTAAACTAACATAATATTCAACGAAAATGTTGGTCTCTATTAGTTTTACAAAAAGTCCTCAGTACTGTATACTTAGCTTTGTTTTTCCCAGACCGAAGCAAAGATGGGCAGCTAGTTTAACATAACTTACCCAAGAGCCTAGTATGCTCCTCAGCGGTATTAGCAGGCCACACCCCGCGGCCGGTGGCACTGTGCTCCCAGACTGGGTGCACGCGCTCCGCCACGCTGTTGGTCGGCGTGGGGCTCTCGCTAGCCGTGCTCCACGGTGACCCAGTCTTGCCTCTTCGCTGTAACAATGTGTGGGTGATCGATTAATCCTATTATCTCTATGGTATATGTATTATTCCAATCCACACTTGGCCAGTGTGTTGGACTATGGCCTGTGCCCTTCACATTGTGAGAGGAGACCCGAGCCCAGCTGTTTGACAATCATGGGTTGTAATTATATGTATCATTGTAACAAATAAAAAAGTTAAGAGTGTAATTACCGCATGATTCGATCAAATAGAGGGTCTTAGGTTTCAATATCAATTTATTCTACATAAATACCTATTAGAAAATATACAATATATAAAACTTAAAGGTGACTGACTGACTGACATAGTGATCTATCAACGCACAGCCCAAACCACAAGATCAGACTGAAATTTGGCATGCAAGTAGATGTTATGATGTAGGCATCCCCTAAGAAAGGATTTTGATCAACTCTACCCTCAAGAGGATAAAATAGGGGATGAAAGTTTATATGAAACTTTGTCAATTTTGAACCGATTGCACTGAAATTGAAGATTGGATAACAATACTCTTAATGCGAGCGAAGTCGCGAGCAAAAGCTAGTGAGAAATAAAAGCTTATATTTTTTTATTGGAAAAAGTACTTTTTTTGTGCATACTGTTGATTTTACACAACATGTTTATTTGATTTACATGTCTTTTCATTTGTATTGAAATTAAAGATAACTTCAAGCTTATAACCATGAAAATGTTAAGATTAACTAGAACAAAAGCGCAGACATACATACGGGTTTGAATATTTTTTTTATAGATAGTGGCCTTTTTTAACATTGTAGTAATCTACCTTATGCAAACAATACAATGTATATAATTTTATGACATAAACTAACAAACAGCAATTAGGCGAAGGTCATGTTATTATCAAAACCAAACTTAAACTAAAAATATTCGCATTACACTGATATGATAATGTATCAATAGGGTTAAATATAACTATGTATCTTAGGAATACATTCCTTGCAAATTAAGTGGAGAATTAAGGTAGGTAGGTTTATTAAGATTTATTTTACGTAAACAACAAAACTTTTTTTGGAGAAATTAGATTTTTAAAACTGTTAAGATTAAAGTAAAATTTGTGAGTCAAAAGTATGCTTAAACTATGAATAATCAGTAAAAAACATTATTAATGACTTTTATTTGTCTTTCAAATCACAATTATGTAATGGCTTGTTCATATCTCTCTTAAGATTTAATTTTGTTTCAAGTTTTTTCTTAATTTGAATATAACAGAAGACTTGAAAAGCAGGATTGAGTTTATTGATATAAAATTAAATTTGGAATAGAAAATTGGAACATACACTAAGCTTATTTACTTAATACTGTAATGATGATAGTTTTTATCATTTATAATGCATAATGAGTACTCATTTCAAGTAAAACTAAAGTACTCTACACATAACTTGGAAAGAGTCTGAAAGAGACAGTTAGATGTGCAGAAGTTGTTTTTTAGAAAAAACAAGATTTGCGCATCTAGCTGTCTCTTTCAGACTCTTTCCAAGTTATGTGTAGAGTATTATACTATATCAAATATAGGAGTGGCTTGACTTAAGTCAAGAACAGTGGCGTAGCATGCTTTGGCGGGACCTCATATAAAAAAATAGTTTGGGGGCCCCATATAAAAAATTTTTAGAGGGCCCTTATTATAAAGATGTTTCACAAAAGGAAAAAAGATTGTTATAAGAAATATTTATTTATCCATAATTAAACTATTTGTAAAATAAAATAAATTAGGAAGTTTTTATTTTTTTCTTACACATTTTGGGGGCCCCCGTATAATTGATATGGCAGATACGACGGTAGCTACGCCCCTGGTCAAGAATCAAGGCAAAAATAGAGTAGGCTAAATATATGCTATATTTTACATGATATAAGAAGCAATAATGTAATAAATGAATATCAAAACAACATTCATTTATTCTATTTAACTTTAAGACAGCCTACAATGTTAAGATAAGAGTTTTAGATAACAGTGCCATTGATATTTGATTACTCTTTGAAATAGCTTCTATAAACAAGAAATACCTTCAAAAAGTTTACTGTAATGACCGGGTAATTTATAAATAAATATAATTTTGTAGTATATCATTGTATTCAAGTTAAAACATCCTATATCCACTTTTTAAAGATTTAGTTCTTACTAAATTCATCGTAAGACCTTAAAAATGCCAAAAACTAAGATACATTTTATTCTTATAATTAAATTTATTTTCTCACTTCTGCCCTACATGTAACCAATGCTGCCCTACTTCAAATTTGATTCTAGCAACAGCCCTGTTCCATTATGATTAAGACAATTATTATAATAAAACAGACTTTACTTACACCAATGGATCCTGATCTTTGCGATGCAGTTTCAGATTCCATCTCTGAATCTGTACTTAGGGCTTCAGTGGCATCATGGGACATTGTCTGTGGCATGTCACTATCAGATAAGTTTGACGACACCCTCATTGGTTCATAAGCACCGAGACTTCCAGCAAAGTTACGTTCTCTTTTAGACAAATGTTGTTCCTTCGGAGAATTAGATAACTGAATCAAGTCTATATTAGAATCAGAATTTAAAGTCCACGTAAATCTTGGCAGTGGAAGGTCTAAGGGAGTGCTTAACAACTCAGGTTTTAGAGCCATATTATTGTTTGTTTGATGAGCGGCGATTAATTTAAGGGCTGAATAAAACTGTTTTCTATTCATATGATTCAACGTCGCACAATTGCTAGGAGCCACGCTTATATCCATAATCTGTAACATAATTAATACCCTAATGAATCGGTCGCAAACAAACCATTATTATTCAACAAATGTCAAGAATATTACCAGACGTAATATCTCGTTCGGTATGTTCGACGACCTAAATAGCTCTGTTGCTTTTAAAATTGGTATTTTCCCATTGGATTCCTCGTCGCAACATAAAAACAAATCACCGAAATATCTCATTTCGGTTTCTGTCAAATTGAGATCCTCCATTATAACCACAATCACAAATTAATTCACCTAAACACTAGAACTGTTTATGGTAGAGTACACAAAAAACATGTACAATCATTATCTGTTAATAAAAACCATATTCATTGATAAATAGACGGATTTGAAATTTTAACATCACAAAATTTACACGAAGCAAACGAATATGTCATTGACAGCTGCCCGACGTGCTTGCAGCCATTTAACCACAGACTCCTCATGAATGGGTTATGAACCATAGCAGATTATTAATAATGTATTCCTATTATAATAATAAAATTAAATAGTCTCTTGCAAATCTTGAGTCAACCACTCGACTTGCACGAAGCAGTAAAATTTTGTTAATATTGTTACAATTAAAAAAACAACATAATTTTTTTTTTTCTAGACAGGAGAATTTGCGACTTTAAAAATGAATATGCGCAAAAAATAATGTTTTCCATGATTTCTTTTATTTTACGATGTCGCGCACTCCGTTTCACTACTAAATACGAGTATATTATTTTAAATTTAAAAACCAAGCATGTTTTCAGCTTGTTTTCATATTCAGATACTGGGGATTTAAGATGTTTCAGATACCTACGCCATCTAGTTGTAAACTTGCAACATAAAAATCAAAAATAGGGACAGCTGACTGACATAGTGACATAGTTGACACTTGACATAGGTACTTTCGGCATACGTTTTCTATTGTTTTATCGTTCGTTTTGTCATCTATCTTTATATTGTGGTTTGGGTGTTTCCAGTGCTTCTCAATCACGCCCTAATAGGAACTTCCTTGATCACGCCTAAAGATTATAGTAAAATATGGATTAATATATGTTCAGTCACGCCTCGTAAACTAGTGAACCGATTAAAATGAATTTTGGCATAGTGAGACTGAAACCAGAGATCAGAAATAGGATAGTTTAAATCCGGCAATCAACCTCAAAGTAGGTACTCGGCACGTAAATTGCAAGTCTGAAAGAAACAGATGCGCAGTAGTTTTTCTAAAAGACGACTTCTGCACATCTCACTATCTCTTTCACTCTTACTTACTCACTTTTGAGTTTAAAATAACCAAGGAAGTAAACCGATATTCTATAATTATAGGCACAGACCTCTAAGTCCTACTTGGTATCATAGAGGACAATGAGCCACATCCATCGACTGAACGAATAACTTGTTACCATGTTACCACTCATGTGATCTTATTAGTGTGCCACTAACGCGTAAACGTATCCTGAGCATATTTTAATAGTGTCGGTTAAGTAGGTATCATCCCAATAATTATAATGGTTGACAAGAATGGCACCCATTGAATCCCATTTCTGATCTATCAGTACCTAATGATAAAACTGAAAGGGCATGTGTTCTGTATAATGAAAGGATTGTAGAGATATTTTTTTAAACATCAACCTTCAATAACAATTACGTGTATCCCAATTTTCCATATTTGAATAGTAAAGAAAGTTTTTTATGTATTATCCCCAGCAATTAAAGAGGGTGCATGAAATTAAGTATCGGAATTTGAAATAAATTTAAAAATTATTTTTTTTACCACTGTTTAATGTTGATATTAACAGCGCAAACACAGCTTCAATAACAAATCATAAATACACATACAAGTTTGCTACTTTCAAAGTAACATAATTTAGATAAATACAATTAGACGTCTACACTTAGAACTTAAAATTATAAGCGACAATAATCTCGACAAGACATTCATCTTCATTAGGCGTAATAAATTAATCCTTGGTCTGGATGTATTTGATGAGGTCAATAACTCGGCTGGAGTAACCATACTCGTTGTCGTACCAGCTGATGAGCTTAACAAAGTTGTCGTTCAGAGAGATACCAGCTGCAGCATCAAAGATGGACGAGTGCGAGTCTCCGATGAAGTCAGAGGATACGACCTGGTCCTCGGTATATCCAAGAACTCCTTTCAGTGGTCCCTGAGCGGCTTCCTTGACCTTTTGCTTGATGGCATCATAGCTGGCGGGTTTGCCGAGACGGACAGTGAGGTCGACAACGGAGACGTTAGCGACGGGGACACGGAAGGCCATACCGGTTAGCTTGCCATTAAGAGCTGGAATGACTTTACCGACGGCCTTGGCTGCGCCGGTTGCAGCTGGAATGATATTCTGTTGGGCACCACGGCCATCACGCCACAGCTTACCAGATGGTCCGTCGACGGTCTTCTGGGTGGCGGTGGTAGCGTGTACGGTGGTCATCAAACCCTCAATAATCTCAAAGTTGTCATGGATGACCTTGGCCAAGGGCGCGAGGCAGTTTGTGGTGCAGGAGGCGTTGGAAATAACCTTGAAGGATGGGTCATAGGCCTCGAGATTTACGCCGACGACAAACATGGGAGCGTCAGCACTAGGGGCGGAGATGATGACCTTCTTGGCACCACCTTCCAAGTGAGCAGAAGCCTTGTCAGTGGTGGTGAAAACACCAGTAGATTCTACGACGTATTCAGCACCAGCAGAGCCCCATGGGATGGATTTGGGGTCCCTCTCGGAGAAGACAGCGATTTTGTTTCCATTTACGACAAGGCTGCCATCCTTAGCCTCCACGGTGCCCTTGAAACGACCGTGTGTCGAATCATACTGGAAGAGGTAGACCATGTAGTCCAAACCGATGAAAGGGTCGTTGATGGCGACGACCTGGGCTCCCTTTTCAATGGAAGCACGGAGCACAAGGCGACCGATGCGGCCAAATCCGTTGATACCGATTTTGGACATGATGCTGCCTGCAAAGACAAAAAATTAAGAAAATTAGCCTTAATATTTTTGGGATAACAGAAATTCTTCACCTGGAATCATAATATGCAAAATACATATTGCCAAAACGATTGACCAGTAGGTATACCTATATCATGATGATTCATTTATATTTGATTCAATTAATAAGAGTTATTGGAAAATAATAAATTTCACAAATTTTTTCCTCAATAAATTTAAAAAACTTCAGAAAAATCATCAAATTATTGACTGAATGTACTAGGGTACCTTAAGTGTTCTGATTTAATTAACTATAAGTTAATCTAACTGTATTTCAAATGTGACTTTGACCTTCAAAGTTGACCTTGATACAATTTTGTTGCTTCTAAGTAAAAAAAATATGGATCTAATAATATTATTTCAGGTATTAATAAGCTTTAAATTCTTACAAGATCAATCTTTATCTTTACCAATCAAGATTTGTTTATAATTTATTTAACTCATCAAATAATTTCAATTTAATAATCTAGCATTCTAAAATTTGTTCTTGGCTAACCTTCAAATAATTGATAATATAAGTAACATCTAAATGCTTACATTACAAAGTTGAACTTCACATCAAGATTGTATCTACCTAACATATTCTATAATATCATCGATTGTTTATAGATTTATACCTACATAATAAACAATATTCATCTATTATACCTACTTAAGTATACCTACCTACTTACACCTATTTAATGAGTTTTCTTGTGAAGGTCGAAGTATTGCGAAAAGAAAACACTAATTAGATTAAACCTTACAATATCACGTATTTATGTGTCTAATAACTAAACTACAAAGACATTATTCAACGTGGGTTGTTTCAATAATTGCCACCTACCGGTATCCGGAGGTCGAATAAAGGTCACATAGATACACCGGTAAAATAAGAACTATTCCAATATAACCTATAATGAATCAATTTAGTATGCTAAACTATTGTAAAACAGGCAATGTAGGCATTCCAGCGTCATTTCGCTGTTCAGAATTACAATATTACGTTAAGGCTATATGTCAAGCAACATCCCGGCAAGTACTTATCGTGGACGTGGAAAATTCGATCGAATTATTCTAGTATTCATAGCATATTCCCTTTGATTATCAACCACACAGATATTGACACGAATAAACAAAGTATACGTTAAGAATATGTTGCAAATTACTCACCTAATTATACTGGAATTCTTTGAAATATCAAGACACGTACGTTCTGCTCAAAACGTAGAACTCGAATGTCAGGTGAAGGACACTGGACAACTGAATATGAAGACAAGCCAACATTATACTATATGCGCGCGCACTAGATCATTTGACAATAAGATTGCAGTTATGTACAACTTCAGTGATAATTATACTCTTTCTCTTTCTGGCAAAGAAGCCATTGGTTATTTTGACGTCAAATTCAAATGAATGTATCTCATGAACCAATCCCATCTGTGCGTTTCAGTACATTGGAGTTATATTAGCTGCAAATACAATCCTGTTCTTATTTAAACCCAATGGTTTCAAAAATAGATGACTAGTTGTAAAATATTGGTAGGTGTACTTGTACAGATATTAATTATTTTAGTTAATTATAGGTCGGTTAACGAAAGGTGGCATGATACCATAGAGTAGATTTACACTACTACATCTACACTTTGCGCATGTATAGTGTCTGTGAATAAGCGCGAGGCGTGACGTCAGACTATCAG
>DWKA01001886.1:0-11528 GCA_018249155.1 Panoquina ocola ocola | reverse complement strand
AAACAAGTTTTCTGTTATATAAAATTATCACTCCCATCTAAAAACTGATTTAAAAAATTAAACAAATTTCGTCCTAAGTTACAAACGTCACTGACCCATAGTACAAGACTCGATTGTATCTTGACAAAAACACAAAATCAGCTATGATTTTTTTATATTTAAAGAGGTATTTTCTAGTATGACTGTTTGTTAATATTACTTTGAGGATGTGATTGCACGAAAAATTAATGCTCCAAGTTAATTAAAATAGAAGCTGTGCGGGCTTGAAGAAAAGTGTCCCAAGGTACAAGGATCTCCCCTGCCTACGTAGACCGTTGTACATTATTGACCATTGGCATACCGTGCAAGTAAATACATTAATCGTTTTGTATTGAGTATATTTTACACCTATAGATTTGTTATGGAGCAAGTGAATAATTATCATTGTGACTCATTTATTCAAAATAATCTTTGAGATTCACTATGAAATTAAATTAGTAATTAACCGCTGACAAACACCATAGAATAGTATGTACCTATAGTAGGTACGTTTTGAAGCAAAAGGAACGATTAATTTCATAAAACATGAAATGTAAATTATATGAATAAATTAATTAAAAAACATATGCGTAGATCTATGATTCACATACATATACGTAGGTACATACATTTAGGTATATTTTGAGTTGTATGAAATAAATAAATAGAATTAGATATGTGCATATTGTACCTACGCATAATACGTATATGTACCTATGAAGTGAAACTTCTTTAGTATCCAAATACTTAAATTTAAATCAATTTATGTTTTATTGTATGTACCTAGGTACCTTTTATATATTTTTTAACTCTAATTAATAATTTTGTATTTACCATTTACTAACGCCATCTATGGCCGTGTGTCGTATGAAGACATGGAATATTACTCCCAGTTGCCACTAAAGAAGCTTAACTGCAAAAAATCATAAATATACTTACCTACCGGACAAATACTTAACTTAACTTAACAAAAACATACCTAAGCCACTTTTTCAAACAATAATTTATTTGATGAAGTGCCGCTTTGTTAGAGACACGTGATTGCGTCATTGTACCAAGTATTAGGTAGGTATTATTATCTCCACTAACATAATAATATTAAGGCTTTCATAGCATGACTAATTGGTTCAGGCCCAGCCAAAGGTGCCTACTGATGTTACATCTATAAAATTTATACAGGTGCTCTTTTCAAGGCTTATAAAATAAATTGCCTTGAGTGCTAGTCATGTTTTTGGCCATGCTTCTTTGCGTCATAAGTGGCTCCTATGTATATGGGCGAAACTAACAATTTGACCATTTTTTATGGTAAACGCATCTTATTGATAAGTATAGTTATTCGAAATAAATAGTTACATCTATATTAGTCGCTTAGGTATTTATGTTATTGGCCTCGTGGCCTGAAAAAAATGAATAAATTAATTTGTACGTAGCAGCGTCACGGCTGTATTAATATAATATGTATGTATCTCCATCTTTAAGTTAATTGACTCGCGCAAGTTGAATGCTATGAGCTGTTTTCTAACTTTTCTATTTCCAGACAACATACTGGCACCCGCGGGTGTGGACACTGCGAAACTAGTTTCTATAATACTTTAACTATGTACCTTACTGGTATAACATAACCGTATCCGTAATAAGTATGTGGACAATGTGCTAATCGAGATAGGTACCTACCTACTAGTGTTGTTTTGCAATTCAAAAACAGTACCTATCCAGGGTAGATTTTTATGTTTATAAACTAAAAAGAATCTTCAATATATCTATATATATAAAAGCGAAAGGTCACTCACTCATCACAAATTCTCAGAAACTACGGGTGCTAGGAGTTTAAAATTTTGCAAAAAGGTTCTTTTAGGGACGTAAATGCTCACTAAGACGGGATTTTATGATATTCAACCTCTAAGGGGGTTAAATAAGGGTTGTAAGTATGTATGTACAATGTATATTTTTCCCGAAGCGAAGCTAGGGCGGGCAGCTAGTTACGTATAATAGTTATGTATTTAAATAAATATTATTTCATGGTCAACTTCTTAAAGCTGTTTCATACTGTTATAGTTGCCTCAATTAACGGTTTGTGGGAACTAGGCTTTATTAATAACACATTGTTTTCATACGTTACAATGAAAGATGTTTTCTATAAGACAAGGATCAAACTTTCTATAATATTAGCATACAAAAGTTTTCATCTAACTGGTTCTTTTGAAATAACTTATTTTAGAATAAGTTGATTAATTAAGTAATTAAAAATACAATAGATTTATATACTTAATATACAACTTAGTTACAGGTATTAACCAGATTTCTTTTCAGATTTTATTTAATTTTCCTAATCTTAATAACAAATGTGAAGATAGCTAAAGATATAGCGTTCTAAAACAAAATACTCGTAATACATAACAAACATACAAATATACATACATTACATAATAGCTGCATCTACTTTCCCACCGTACAAAAATAAATCAGTAACAAACATAATAACTTAAAATTAATGCATCCTACATAACACAATTCATTCGAACACGACCAATTTAAATCGTATCCAAACTCCATACTATAAGGTTCAATTTTGAATGCACACTCAAGATGGTATCATTATAATAAGTTGCCATTGAACTAATAATACATCTCAAGGGTCGTTGTTAAGCATTAAGTAGCCAAGTTATTTCTTCAATAAGATTCAGGAGTGCTTGATAGAATAATGTTTCGAGTGGTATAACGTTTTCCCATGACGATAAAAATAGACTACTAGGTTTTATGGCTTGATGTTGAGGCTTGATACTACAAACAGCCTTTACAGTTCTGTAACGGATATTTAGCGATATCCATTAGCCCACTCAGCCCACCCAGTAGTGGGCTACAGGTTGCCCAGGGACTCAGCTTAATATTGAGAAGTCTTGAGCACATATTTAGTTACGTACGTATATGTGGAGGTTATTCGCAATTCCAAATAATTAAGAAGAAGAACGTATTCTGGTGAAATTTGGCACAAAAATAGAATAACACACGTTTAAACTTAATTTTGAAATTTCAAATTTAATTTAGAAAACAAAATCTTTATCAAAATATTATGACATAAATTACTATGTTAACTTCGTAATATCGAAAGTAGATAAACTAATTTAAAAAAATATCTGGAAAATTAAAACGGCAAAAAATCTACCATTTAGAGATTTTACATCAATTTTTTACTCAGTACCAAAACTATTCTGAGCCAAATCAGCCTCAGAACATAAACTAAATCATCAAAGCTCAATCCCTCAACTATTCTTTCCCCGACTCGAAAATAACTTAGCGAGGGTGTCTTCACGTGGCTTTAGGGATGAACCAACCCCGGCTGTATTTTAAACAATGGTGTTAAACTAAATAATAGCTTTTTGTGATCCACGTCAGGTGGGGTGGTATATTTAAAGTTCAAAGGTTTTTTAGTTATCGCATTTGATGGGGTTATACCATAACTATTACCTCGGACGCAGAAAACCAACCGTCTATTTTATTGTTATTTGTTGTGGTTCAAAATGAGAACACATAATTTTGTTTTTTTTTGTGGTGGTATATTTTTATGTGCTGCATTCTAAATTTTAATTTAAAAATAACACATTTACAATATTTTACATTTTATTTAAGTCAAACGCACTTGGATCATTTGAATTCTCTAGATGAATAAATCTCTAAATAAAATATTAGGTAATATAATAAAATAAAAAATACCAAAATTTTGTCATTTTTAAGTTACTAGACGGTTTACTCCAGGATTATAGATAACAGTAAGACATCGTAAATAAAATTTTTTATCTGAAATTGGCTTAATACCATTCAAATACAACTAAGATTAAAGCTCACTACTAATTATATCGCCATCTATTATTTAATTTGTGAACTAGTTCATAATTCTAGATTTTCACCGCCATCAATTTGTTTTGAAACCTGTTCCTACCAGATTTAAGTACGTACATAAATCGGATCATACAAAATGATCAATTCAACAATTAATTAGTATAAGATAGTAATAAATTATTCATGACACAGCTCCAGTTTGTTGGACAAATTAAATTTCATTAGCATTCAATTCAGATTGCAGTGATTGCAAACGTCAACGTTAGCTGCAATAATTATATTCGAAAGTGCAACATTCAAGTGACTGCACATGCTAAGAAGATAATGTCCAAAAGTGTACGGACTTAAATAAATCTTGTGATACAAAATTGACTATAAGTTACAGACTGCAAACAATATAATAGTAAAAAATTGTTGTCTTTAATAACATGTATAAATTATCATAGAATACCCAAAATCTACCTAAGTATTTTTCATCAGGTAACTCAACGACTTTTATGTTGCCAATTTTTTTTTGTCGTTTACTAAGCTTTTTCCAAAATAAAATGCTTCTTTTTTATTTTATAATGGCATTAGTTGTTTTTGTTTTTCTCTGAGAACCTGAGTTCACTTGCCTCTAAACATTTGGCAGCTTTCCCAACTGAATAAGCCATGGAAGAAGTCAACAAAATCTTTCAACTCCATGGAATATCATAAAAATATTAATAACGTCTGAACTGAGCTGTTAGCTACTGTCCATTGCGTTTTATCACCGCTAGATAAACAAAATAAGCTGTATCTGAAGAATTATCGAGCTATTACGACATTCAAGCTGCTTACTCGTCTGCATTATAATACCATTGAGGAAATAAAAGTTAATTATGGGATTGATTTAAGAAGTATCAGAGATTACAATTTCCTCAATTAAAAAGTACTCTTAATAATATGCTACTCTCTTCATTCTGGATTTTTTATGAATTTTAATAGTCTTCTGCACATTTGACATAGTTTGTAATTAATACTATAACACGGATAAAAAACAATTCAAATCGCGAATCAAGATATTTTAAAAGTAACTATAATTTTTTTTTTCCTTTAAATCAGCGTTAAAAAAAAACTACATAAATATTACCGGAATTTATAACAGCGTTTAAAGATTTAAACATTTCAAATAACTCCAACATGGAGTACCAAGTTATTACTAAAGTACCATCTGCACGTCTCTCTACCACAATCATAACATTTTATGATACGGCAGCTATCGAGCTAAATTGGCATCAATATGAGTGAAGTTAGCTCCAACGGGCCCGAGTAAGCTTCCTAAGACCAGATAGGATCCAAACTTTCTTGAGCATTGCTAACTCCGAAATTATGACGGTTTTTATTTAACGGTAATGGTTCCAAAGATCGTGGTAATGACGGCAGTTTTCAATGATGTTATTTTTTATGGGGAGTATTTTTAAGATTTTAAGCACTCTTAAGTGTGGTTGGAGACCTGATATTACTACCATGGATTAAAACTAGCTCTATTTTAAGGGTATTATGAAAAAATATTGACTAAGAATATTTACTAAGAATCTCTGTCTTATTTCTTTCCATTCTAAGTACCTAATCGTCATTTTCAAATTATAGTTTTTTTATACGAAAGCTTCATTAGTAATGTACTTGGTTTAATCAAAATCTCGAAATTTTAAAAGAGTGCACAATCATGTAAGTATTGCACAACAACATTATAATTTCCATAAAAATAACACTTTCCAATATAGAATTAAGTTCATGTACAGATCCGTCTTCGTCGTTATCCAAAAATCCTTACCCATTAATTACGTTGCCACTGATTATCAATCCCAATAAATCTAACGACGCGATGCTGTCTTAACTCAAATTGCCTTTCAACAAAACACCCTTAAGTATAATTACACCCAAATTTATAGACTGTCTCTGTAAGTTCTTTAGAAAAAACATCTCAAAAAACAATAATTAATTTTGAGCCGACACGTAAATTGCTTCACCGCAGTAAAGTAACGAGTAGCGAGTGAAGAGGATTAAGTCAATGATTTATTTTTGTTCATTAAACTTTTAAAAGAGGTTATTGATATTTGATACCAATCTTTTAATTAAGATTATGATAGCCCTCATTCAGTAAGCAGTTTTGATGTAAATCCAAGATATAAATCTTATAATGATATTATTGAGATACTCGAAGATATTTAATCTTTGTTTAAAATTATTATACCTGGAGCTTATTTTTTTGTTTGTTTATTTTTATCTAATGTACTAACAATATTCAAACAAAGTTTAATTCATTATCGACAATATTGCTTTATCTACTTTAGCCACTAGATAAGGTGTAACTTATTTTTAATGTAATCTCAGGAAGTTCACAAATAGTGAGCGTCCCATCGCTTTTCGCTAACCGGCTATAGTAGAACCACTAGTCAGTTGTTTTTCAGTCTTTGTATTCGTCAATTTTAAGTAGCAATTTGTCCTTTGACTTATTAGTGACTGCAGAACCCTGATTTAGGGTGCTTTTGTCCCCACTTTATTAATATTCATTTAAACTTCAGAAGATTTTAGTTGAGATTAAGTTTTTCTTTGCTCCCCACTGTACTATTTTTGAGACTCAAACTTCATACATTCATCATAGAAAAGCTTTGTTTTGTTAATTGCGGTTGAAATATTGTTTGTTATTAATATTCCTGCTCTTCATCATTTAAATCGACTTAAATATTTTAATTCGACAGTTTCAAGTGGCTTTTGGCTGTTTGTTATTGCATTGTTTGTTTCGGGCAGTTTTCTATTATAAAACGTTCAATTAGAATTTGTTTAGCTATTGTTACATCTAACGTCAAATATAAAAAGAACGTAGAGTGAAATAAATATTACAAAGACTTCAAAATCTCTGATGTGTTTTTGTGTCGAAAGTGTGTATCAAAAGGTTAAAGTTTAATTATAAGTACGTTTTTATGGTATTGACATAGAGGAACTAAACACTTCGTTTAGTATTGAGCAAACAATAACACTATTTCTTCAACGAGCTCAATTTTGAGTGTCAGTTATGCTCGTATGGCTCTGACTTAAATTCTTCTAGTCAATTTCTCATTTCTAGATGAAAAAATACCCATGTATCAGATAATAAACTAAAATAAGTCAACTCAGTTCCAGTAAAAAAAGGAAAATTAAAATAAGAAAGCAATTAACAAATCTCGCAATGTTTCACTAACGCTATTTATAGGGTCACCCCAAATCTTAGGGATTTCACAAAAAATAACCGTCGGCGTTATAGATGAGGATTCTTCACAAAGTGACAGCGACATTGATTTTCGACATTTTAATTTCAGGTTAAATAGCAATGTCCCCTCAACACGAGTATTTTTGTTAGAAACGTTTGAAATGACTCCCGTTCTTGTAAGTGATGGAAATGCTAGGAATTTGTCAGGAGACAGCGACATGACAGACGACTCGAATTCATTTGGAGGCATCTAAATGGATTTTAGTTTTGCGCTAAAACTTGAAACGTGTTCTCGAAGTGCGACTATCTTTGTTGATGAAATAAGTGATGGAGAACTAAATATAGAGAAACCGTAAGATGCCAGTTAGGGCATAAATAAAAATATAACATTATTTATTTAACAATACCTATCTTAAATTACGGTATAAATAAAGGGTAAATTTAAGTTAAGAAATGTAATTATTACTATTAGATTAATTACTATTAAAAAATGTAATTATTATTAGTTAAGAAATGTAGTTATTATAAATACTTATACAGTCCGATCACTAGTATGCGTCATAGAAACTCAACGATAGCAGATCTGCAGACGTTGTTCAGATACATTATGACGTAGACCTTATCTCATAATATGGACTAATTAAAGTTTACATATGCAACTACATGAATCACACCCACTCATAAAATTCTTAAGAGACAACTAATAACAATAAAGTAGCAATCATAATGAGAGTTAACAGAATTCTACGAATTGTTTGTACCAAATATGTAAAGTATTAAAGCAATGTGTATAATTATTGAACATTTAGGAAAGGTATTTTGTGTCCGAATGGAACTAACTTTTTTGCACAGTTTTTTTCAGTCTACGGAAGATAAATATTTTAAATGTAACAACTATGAAATATGTAAATAATAACATTGTAACTACACAAATAACTTATTCAGTTTTAATAGCATTTCTACTATAAAATTAATGTCAATATCTTCATTTTATTACAAGTTATTTCAATTCCATGGTGTGACTTTGAGGCTTTGTAAATCTATCTTAATCTCATTGTGATATTAAAACAATAAATAATATAGTAAAGGTATTGCAAAACTTCTGTTTTAAGCAATACATTTGTAAGAATTGTTGAACAATTTCACTAGAACACAAATGAATCAAATCAATCGATCCTAGCTTATATTGAAACAATTATAACATTAAATTCGTTCTCAATAAGGCATGAAATGAGATTCCTTTCTGAACAGTCACGTTGACCATTTCGGTTCGCCGCCATACTGTCTACCGTGGCGTGGTTTATTTCTGTATTAACTTTGTCGTTGGCTTTGTCTTCGTCTTATTTAACTCCTTTATACGCATCATCTTACAGATGTGTTTTATTAACTACAATAAGTTTTTGAGTTGTTGATGTCTTAAGTGTTGTGCGCTATATTAGAACGGAGTAACCGTCATCGTCCACCGGATGTGGTGGAATAATAAACATATGAAATTGTATCTCGTTCAGTTCATCCACATTGGAGGAAATATCTGCATAAATATTGAATGTTACGATGTTTACGCAGGAACTGATTTCTGTTTCGTTTCGTTTTCTTCTGCGTTGGTTGTAGCTGGCATTCTGAAGTTTTTAGCATTATCTTAATTACTGTTTATAGCCCCTTTTTAATCTCATTCAAGGTAATGGCCTGTTCCTGGTGGTATGCAGTAATAAAAAGCGTAGATTAAGTTTATTTAATTAACAATGACTAGAAAATTTATGAGTATTAAAAGATGCATTGATTAAAATAAAGTTGAGAATCTCTGATACATTATGTAGCATTTGACAAACCTATCGTTTCGTCGTTCACAAATACACAAGTTTACAAAATGAGCTAATAGTTTCGGTTTTGTTTGTGATCTGTTGTAAAGGCACGCACTAATGGTACCTGTCTATACGGATTTTCAGTTATGGCAGCAGAGATTAATGTATCTTATGCCATAAACGTTTCTTTGTTGGAGTTTCTGTTATGTTAATTATTTTGAATAACTTTGAAATAGGTATCTTTGACCAGTACAATATCACTTACAACGTAATTTATTAATGTAGCAGTTTGTCCTGATTTCACGCGGGTGCAAATAAGATCATTACCTAAAAAGAAATACAATTAATCAGCTTTATCTGTTATTTATCTGCACTCACTTGCTCAAAATATATAATAAACAAAATATTAATATTATACTGCCGCTCCATTCTGCCATGAAAGAAAGACAAACAAACAAAATTGATTTACACGATTTCCATACTAGTTTTATCCTATCCGATTAGATTTATAAAGTATCCAGGATAACATTATTACAGATCAATATTTTATGTCATTTTCACAGAAATGATGAATATAACTAACTAATTTAATAAAGGTAACAGATTCAAAAGCAATTTCATACCAATCGAATAGTTTGATTTACCACCTGGCCATATTATATTACTCGGTCCTTTTAAAAGGCTGTTTGAGGTTGTTTGAGGTCGCTGGTTTCTTTGCAATAATATTTTTATTTCAAAACCGCCTTTGTGTGTAGCGCACCTGCAAGGTCGGGCGTGGGCCTTGAGTGAAAGGGGCGTGTTTACAAAAACGAAACGTGCTTTCGACTTACACAAATGTAGTACAGGAGCTGCTTGTGAAATCTGATTTGTAAAATATGGAAACATAGGTGTAAAATGTTTGTATACTAGATTCTGCTCGCGGCTCCGGCTGCGTGGAATTTCAACTGTAACTTTGTAAAGATTTCATTGACTTTTTTTTCATTTGTTCTAATTCGTCGTCAACGCTATCTAGGTTTTTGAACATTTAATGTAACAGAAAGGAATAAACTAGGTTTATCGGGATTAAAAGCATCCTGTGTGTTTCAGGTTACTACTATACATGCACCAAATTTCATCCAAATTTGTTTATTCATCTACGTGATCTCTGGTACTCAACTTTTCCTTGTTCAACTATTTGATCTATTGAGTCCTCATTATGGACGATAATACATACGTAATATCATAGCCGAAGATAATTCTCTTTGATGTTGAGTTCTTTCAGAATCAAATAGTACTTTGTGCGGTTCACGGTATTCTAATCATGCACTACAACTGCATTACTACAAGTAAATACAACTTCAGCACACCTATCTTGGCCACCGACGGCTAATAAAGCCATGGCACCAAGCAGTCTTGCACGTGTCCTATACTTATTAGACAATTTCCAATTTGAACGTTCTTATCGAATTCGTTCCAAATTGAAATTCCGTATTATTAAACGCGTGCCATGGAAATGTGAGTTTACCAACCGTGTTTCTTATTTGGCTTCCAGAACAGTAGTTAGATAAATTCGTGTAAGACAAATAGTTAATTAGTTGCTTGCTTGGTTAGTTTCAATTGATTTGTTAAAAGCTTTGATGTAGCTTGCAGTGTTTGTTTGAATCTATTATCGCCAGCTGAACCTGTTTGCAATGTTATGAGTCCCAGGTTCCATTCCCGACTGAGGCAAATGTTTATAATGATGACAGATGAATAATTATTTTATTCTCGTGATGTTAGAGTTATGTTGTAGTTGAATTGTGTATGCCTTTGTATTTTACATTTATTTAGACTGTCCAGTACTGTCCACTCCTAGCCACTAATCCCCAAATCAATTACACGGTGAGACATTACCCGTCCCCTCCAGACCACTAATGGGTGGGCCATCACAAATAATGCTGACTATTATAATTATATAATTTTGCAACAAAATTAAACGCACGCAAAAAACCAAATTACTAATAATGCATTATTGATGACGATGTTTTTTTATAGAAATGTAAACAAAACGTCGACATTCAAGTTGTAGACTCGTAGGCCTTGATTACTATAGTCCTAGTATGACCGGAGTAATAGCTATATAACCCTTGACATCGACGACTGAAAAACTACTTTATTGCACAAGATTTAGAGTTCAATTTTCATTGTTGCAGTGGAGTACTTAAGCTGTTTCGCCGTCATATAAACATGTTCACATACATAATCCCATACGTACTTATCAAAACGTGTTTTACTGAAAATGGAAACTGGAAAACCGTATACCAGGAGTTGTCCTTGGCATTACTTGACACGGGCTATATGCATTGGAAATTATAATTGTATTGTCTGTTTGTATGTTTTAATATCGAGCTATTAAAACGTTTGTTTCATTGTTGTATTGTTTATCGAGCCATCATAGTAATTACAGTGATTAAGTCACTTTATAAACTGATTTCAATTTGATTAAAGTTAGGACTATATTATGTTGAATAATAAATGTTTTATCTTGGATATTGTTAGTGGAATTGTATTAATATTTTTTCTAAATCCTACTAATATTATAAATGTAAAAGTTTGTAAGTACACATACATGGGGCACACTAAAAGTTTTGCACTTCTAGCTAATCGGAACTATTTCAATTTCGAATGTTATATTTTTTAAA
>DWKA01001885.1:0-11530 GCA_018249155.1 Panoquina ocola ocola | reverse complement strand
GGTTGTTCAGGTTCACCCTTAATTTTTTTTTTTAATTTTTTGTTTTTATTTTTTTATAATGTGGCATTAAAAAATACATACAACCTTAAATTTATACTTTTTATCACCAACCCCTATTTTTTAAGGCGATTTTATAAGGCAAAAACGTTTACCGGGTCAGCTAGTTTTAATATACAGATGACGTCGGCGTCCCTATTCTAGTTCATTTGCAGAGTCATCTGCTGTCAATTTTGCACATCAGCTAATTCAAAAGTCCCAGATAAAGCAAGTAAGTACTCTTTAGAGTGCATGCTCACCTAGTATACATTTTTACAAGTACACTTGAAGTAACGATTTTTTTAATAACAATTTAAATACGGTTACCTTTACTTATTTATATGTAATATTTTAATCTAACAAATATTTAGTGATGTGTGCAAAGTGGATAAATGCTACTCTTGAAGGTTTTGGTAAGTCTTTAGTCTTAAGAGTCTCAACACTGCTCCTGAATAATGCATGTTACTGGCGTATTTACTGGCATATTAACCACGCCATGCAAGCATTACCTAATGCATTACATCCCCGATTACGCTGCGCCTAAGTGACTTCTGCCGAATTTTACATTTTGACAATTAAAAATAAGTATATCGGGTTTATAAATTAGTTAAAATTCAATCTACTTATTTATAATTCAAAATTACGATAAAGTCGCTTCATTTTCAAGAAATAAACAAAAACGCGAGGGCGCCCCTATATTGGCAAAAACACAACATAAGTACAATGAATTACTACAAATATTGGTATTTGTACCTAAGTATGTATTTCAAGCATGTCCGCCTTTCACGCAAAAACTGCTGGATGGATTTTGATGTTTTTTTTTGTTATACGTACCTATAGGTATTAGTCCTCGACAACATAATAAAGACTTTAATTTATTATGAATAATTCCGTTAGAGTTTTTTCAAAATTAAGTTATTACAAAATCAGTCAAAACAAATCAATCAAAACAGTTTATAAAATTAAAACCTATTATTATCTAATGACAAAAATATTGATGACTCTCAGGAAATCGTCAATAACTCTAATATCGATAAAAAATAGATGTTATATACAATAAATAATAATATCCATAATTATACAAGAGTTAAGAGGCATTAATAATATTTTTCTTAGACCTTCTGATAAATCTATACTAATATTATAAAGCTGAAGAGTTTGTCTGTTTGTTTGTTTGCTTGAACGCGCTAATCTTAGGAACTACTGGTCCAATTTTAAAAATGCTTTCAGTTTTAGATAGCCCATTTATCGAGGAAGGTTTATAGGCTATAAGTGTATCATCACGCTATGAATTATACGAGAGGACTTGAACACTACACTATGAAGTTAATATTTCCCAAAAGTATTTTTGTCGAACTGATCTTCAGTCTTCTCATATAAGTCACCGTGGGTGACTGAGTAAGGGGGATCCGACTGCCTCTTCCCTGGAAACGGCATGCCCTCCAGTCCGCACATCACATATTTGTCCATTAACGTTTTTATTTACTGTGCGTTGATAAGTTCTATCTTAGTTACACTTCTTAAGCCAAAAAATCCTGATTTATTCCTCCTTTGGCTCGTAACATTTAAATATCTATACAACGAAACACGGTGTGGGTAAAGGACTCTGTAAGAGAAAAAAAATTATCACCGCTTTAGAGAAGTACCTACCTACTATGGAAAGTGTCCTAAAAATCTTTTCGTCTTTTTTTCACCACGGTCGGCAGGACATTATAAGGCTGCGATGATTACGGAAATCTAAAAACCCGCCATGTTCACCTTGCTGTCTGTCAAGGTCTGCTGGTTCAGAGTAACTATTTAATATACAACACTTGCAAACTACCAGGCACCTTTTGTAAATTCAAATACCTCCAACGCGTAACAGATGAAACATATTATATCTTTATTTAAATTATAATAGCAGTAGACGATGATCAAGTCTCGCGTTATCGTAACGTTTGTTATTTTAGCGAGTGCTCGTGTGATCCGATGCCAGGGAATAGTTTCCGGGATAGTGCCGGGAGATGGGCCGGATGCGGCGGACGCCGGGCTAAATTTTACCGCCCTGGGACAAAAATATGGGCACCAGGTGGACGAATACGACGTGATCACCGAAGACGGATATATTTTGAAATTATTTCACATCCCTGGAGACAGCAGGCGGCCCGTGCTATTGATGCACGGCATCATGGACTCCGCCGATACCTACATCATTCGAGGAAGAAGCTCTCTCGCTCTCACCTTGGCGAATCGAGGCTACGATGTATGGGCTGCCAATTCCAGGGGTAACAAATATTCCAGACGCCACGTCACCTTGGACCCAGACCGAGATAAGAGATTTTGGAATTTTAGTTTTCACGAGAAGGGGTTCTTCGACCTGCCGGCCCTCATCGACTTCGTTTTGAATAAGACGGGCCAGGCGAGCTTGAGCGCCGTCGGCCACTCGCAGGGGAACACCGTGTTCTACGTCCTCGGGGCCACCAGGCAGGAGTATAACGCTAAGATTAACGTCATGATTGCGATATCACCGGTGGGTTTCCTATCTTTTCCGAAACCTGCGCTTCAAATACTCTTCAGCTTGGGACCGCTTATAAATAAAGTAGTAAAAAGTTTAGGAATAGAAGAGTTACTCGGGGATAAAACCGCACCGGGGAAGTTGTTGAGAGCATTTTGCGGGCAAAAATCCTATAATGGATACAAAATCTGTGTTCACGGTATGTTATTTTTACTCACCGGTAGCGACCCCGCCGAGCTGGAGCCTGAATTCCTGCCCATCGTCGTGGCGCACTACCCCTCGGGCACCTCGAGGAAGAATGCCTTGCACTTCCTCCAGGTAGCCAACAATAAAAACTTTACTAAGTACGACTACGGCCCCAAAAGGAACTTACAGATGTACGGATCCGCAAAACCTGCTGCATACGATTTAGCAAACGTTAAAATGAGAGTAGCCATGTTGTTCGGGGAAAATGATGGTATATGTAGTCTCCAAGACGTGAAGTTCCTCCGCGACAGCCTGCCGAATGTGGCCGAGTACCGCCTGCTGCAGCGCAAGCAATTCAACCACGTGGATGGGATATGGGGTCGGAATATGAAAATTTATTTATTTCCAAGTATTGTTGAAATTTTAGAAAAATATGACGCACCAATATCCTAATGGTAGGCACGATCGGTTTCTTTTTAGTATGTAATTAAGGGGTGTAAAAGTTGTGTTTAAGGAATGTATGAATAAGTGTGTCTAACCAGACCGTCCCTGGGTCTCGTTCGCCACGGAATAGATTCTCACACGCTGGCCTGCTGCTGTTGTTAATGTGATTGTTGATTATTATTATGATTGAGCATTGGTGTAGGTTACTGAGGCCACTGAGGGGCGTTGGTGGATTTATTTTGGATGTACTTAATGTGTCGTGACCAGTCCCGTATAATTATGTTAGTAAATTATTCTGTAAACGAATATACTTATTTCGAATAAGTGCTGAGAAGTTTCTTTCGCAGTTACTTCCGTGAATGTAAATTTAATGATTACAACTAACAGTTGTTTTGGCAATATTTGAGATATATCGGTTGTCAGAATAAAATAGTTGTTTTGATAATTTGTAGGTATACCATTTTGGGATGCTACATAGATATCCAATCCAATAAAGGCAGGAATACGATCCGCATTCCATACCAAAGCAGCTGAAATTTGAAACTGTCAGTCTACAATGTATTTTGAAACTGATTATGAGCAAGGAGGGGCAACGAACAATGACTGTGATGATGCAATATTCGTCCGAATTTTCCTAATACCGCGCAAAAGTGACGTTGCGTGTTATTAGTTTTTATATCGATAATAGTATCGATTCAGAAATTATTTTTGCCTTTCCTTGATTATAATATATTCGAAGTGAAACTTCTTTAGTGGCAACGTCGGGAGTAAAATTTGAAGGACTTGTTACCCGACACACGCGTTAGGTAAATACAACATAATTATTTTGAGTTAAAAATATATAGATAATAATTAAACACTAGTGAATTTACATTTTAGTACCCACTGTATTATATGCGCACAACGTGCGTACCACCTATTTTTAATAAAAAACATTATTTAATTATTAAAAGTTTGTCGACGATTCCAAGATCAGGAAAAATATTTATGTGATAGGTAAAAGTTTGTTTTCAGGTAATGGATGTGATTGTGAGTAATGTCTAATTTGTGTTTTTCGTACCACTCACACTGGGAATCCTAGTGTGGGTGTATGAGTATATTATCATTTATTTAAATTAAGTATTATTCTAAAATATGCCATTAAAAAATAATTAAAATTATTGGTTTTTATTGGTATCCGAGTCCGAAATGCGTTTTTATTTTAAAATTTAATGTAATTAAATAAAATCCCATAAATATAACATTCTTGCTTATTAATATTACCTATAATTAAACGATAAATTTACTTCGTTTTGAAAGATTAATTCCTATAAATATGGTAAGAAATACACAGTTTTTCATCGATAATCGGACAGAATCATTACATCACTAACATAGAAGTTCAGTTGTCATACTTGTCAGATTTACAAAACGTCATTATTGCATGGAAATTGCAAAGTGTCACTTTGATTTGTGTAGTATTATTACGACAAGATTTGGTTTCTAAATTAGATTAAAATTTATTTTCTTAAACTTTGTGTATTAAATTACATTTGTCTATATTTTAAAATTGATGTTAAGGTGAACCTAATTAGGTAGCAACGAATTGCTCTGTAAGGGATGTTATAATATTTTCTTATTGAGGCAATATTCTCATTAGGAAAATATACAGGTTATCTAAAAGCCTTCACATGTTAGAAATATGAGTTTTCCGAATGGAGACGGCATTACAACCTACGAGAATTGTGGTAGCCGGCCTACACAAGACTATACTGTGAAGCAAGCATATGAGGATGGTGAGTTTAAGATATTTTCATTCATAATATTCGATTGGCTCGTACTACTGCCGGTTTCTCAGTGCCAAATCTTTAACCATATGCTGTTTGTAGGTTATATTAAATTGGCTTTATATGGCTGATTTAATATAAGTGATATACCCATAGAAGTATCTCTTTAAATGTCAGTGGCATTCAGGAACTTGCAATTATAGTAGCCTGAGGTGTTAGATACTAGCGGTGTGGAAGAATTGTTGCTTAAATGATGGCAGTGATATGGATAGTACCTACCTGTAAAGGTTCCCAAACAATAATTGAGAATAGGCCCAAAACCAAAAATACTTATACTACGCCACAGCTCTTCACTGTTGAGTCAGTTCCTTTATATAGAATCCATCTGAATGTAATGGCAGTTCAGGCTTATCTTAAACTTATATTATTATTAAAACTGTAGAAATCTCGGAAATTTATAAATAATTAAATTAAAAATTGTGTAGAAGGAAATAGTTCCAATTCAGCTTGCAAGATTTGACCCACATAATCATGGTAAGCTCAATAAATTAATTTTAAAAGGGCCTGTCCTATTCTTGACAAAGTTATACTGAAATTCAAAATACAATTCATACATAACTAAGTGTTTCATTTTGTCTAGAATTTCTTAACATCTGCTAAATCTAGCAATAATAGTTTAGGATCTGAACCTAAATCAACCTTCACCACCCTAATAATAGAATAAAACCTATTTTATAATTAATTTAGTATATTAAAAAAGGATTGGGTTTATTTTAAAAAATCCGGGACAGAATAATATTTAAATAGAATTTATTACTTTTTTAAGATTTTTTTACCAAATGAGATATTTATATTGGTAATCATCAAAGATAACAATTATCTTAATAAATTCCAGCCCTGCTTTTAGGGCATCATAATAACTATTATTATATTATCATAAGCTTGTCTAAACACTGTACAGTATCTTACACACAAGTGTGGATGACAAAATTCTCCTAGCAGTAAAAATCATTTGGACCAGACATTAGCTATATCTAGTGTGATATATTTGTTTTAAACCAATTGCATGATGTATGGTGACCTAATCAATATTACTTAACCGCAGTTTACATTTCAATCGATGGCTACATCTCTGTTCCCAATCAGATCAATTGCTTGGTCGTTTCTCTCTGGACGTGTGTTATAAAATTGTTTCCAACTGTAACATGTGGGTTGTGATTTTTGCTGTGCTAGGTAAGGGCTTTCCTTTGGTATGTTATAGAATTCTGTGCATAAAACTTCTTATGTGGGGGTCTGTTAAAATTTCAAGTATATTTGTATTTATAGTTTCAGTTATTATGCAAATGAGCAAGTAAAGTTCTCTAAAATAATACACTGATATGAAATAGTGGTGCAAAATATTTAATGTTCAGAAAATTAATAATATGTGATGTCGTGTTTGGTTTGGAGGAAGGTTAGGAGAAGGAATAGAAACAGTGTCTTTGGCACCCTGTAAAAGTATTCCAGTTGCTACTATAAAGAATAAAGTTATTTATCCCGATCTTTATTTCCAGGTGGTATCAAAGCTGGGGCAACGCGAGCGGTGCGGCTCGCGTACCAAGTGCTGTCGCGTCGTAAAGCAGCAGAGGAAGGCGTAGCCAGGCTCGCTCGGGTTCTGTCGGCGTTGGACCTAACTGCCTTGGGTGTTGGCAGCACGCTGGGTGTGGGGGTGTACGTGTTGGCCGGAGACGTAGCTAAGAACTATGCGGGACCGGCTGTGATCCTATCGTTCTTGCTGGCTGCCGTTGCTAGTGTGTTTGCTGGTAAGTACGCCGTCCCCGTAACACCTGTATTAACCAGTGAATATTATAAGGGATACCGATAGACAGCAAGGCTTCCGTCAAAATCATACGAACAAAGTATAAACGGAGATACGTCTACGAGCGACATGTACAAAGCGATAAAAGAACCAAGGAAGTTCTAATCTACCTTGAAAATAATACATTATCATTATCGCCTCGAAAATCAACGGCTTGTTGGGTTTACCACTCTGTTTTTAATCTTTCTGTATATGTAATTATGTGTGATACATATGTATTTTGTTTGTTGTTAATTGTTTCTGTGTCCCAGGGCTGTGCTACGCGGAGTTCGGCGCGCGAGTCCCGAAGGCGGGCTCGGCGTACGTGTACAGCTACGTGTGCGTGGGCGAGTTCATCGCCTTCATCATAGGATGGAATCTCATACTCGAGTATATCATAGGTACGTAAACAATCTATTGGGGACCCTAAGTGATGAAGATGTGGTTGAATTTTGTTTTGTGTTGTACGGGAATAAGTCACGAACACATTATGATCTGACGTAGATAGTAGTGATGGTGTTAGCGAGGGTTGTAAGTTGTCATGTTGGCTACAGCATTTTAAGGGTTGTTTTTTTTTTATCCCCTACGCCTACGAATTATGACAAATATTGAATAGTATTTTTGTGGTGAAGGTTATTTTAACTGAAACATTTTATTAGCAATAGATTTATGTTTTACGTAATATTTTTTATGGTGACGTGAGGCATTCACACAAATCAATTACGTTATCGTAAGCGGCGAGCGAGCGACGTGTAATTCCGTAAACAGTGTTTTCCTTCATGCCGACTGAAATATCATTGTTCTGTCCATGCGAGGTAATTCTATAGAATTACCTATTGATTTTTTCCTACTACAAATTATATATACAGGTTGTAAGAAATATTCACTAGGCAATTTCAAATTTGAAGGCTAACAAGACTACGACAGTAATCACGGCCTTATTACACTTTATTGATTATAATATATTACATTTTAATGTGTCTCCCAAGGCACGGAAACGCTAGTGGCCGTGTATGACTTGGTTTAACTTCGTTTACCTTTAGTGCAGTAATATCAACATGGGTATGTATACTTGGTACACTGTATGTTAATGTAATGTCTGACTGCGACCCAGCCTGTCTGACGGACATTAGAAGCCTGGAGTCCTCCCTCGGCAGTAAGGCTCTGCCCCTCCTCCGGAAGACATAGCTTTCCTGAGTTCACGCCCGGGCAAAATGACTTTGAGACCTGCATATACCTCGCCACGGTCCCCGTAAAAATAACGCAGAGGCGATGGAAGACTCGGTTATTGTTTATGCTATAGTTATCTACATGGAACGTGGCAAGAGTCCAAAAGAGACAGTTAGATGTGCAGAACAAAAAGCAGAGCAAAAGGACTTCTGCGCATCTAGTGTCTCTTTCAGACTCTTTTCATTACGTGTCGATGACTATACAGACACGAATAAAGAGCTGGGCAAGATTCTGAAAGAGACAGTTAGATGCGCAGGACAATATGCCGAGCAAAACGACTTCTACTGTCTCTTTCAGACTCTTGTAATTCCGTGTCGATGACTATACATGTTAGTTCTCTTCACCAGGTGCAGCGTCGGTGGTGAAGGCGCTGAGCGAGTACCTGGACTCGCTGCTGGACAAGGCCATCTCCACGCAGCTGCAGGCGTGGATGCCGCTGGACTCGCCGCACCTGGCGCGCTACCCCGACCTCTTCGCCTTCAGCGTCATCATGCTCTTCTCGGGTACTGTGGGGGAGCCTTTATGTGGCTGCTTTAGTTATATACTAGCACATCCTTCCTCTATTAGTCCGTATAAAATTATGGTACATGCTCGTATAATAAAATAGATTCAATGTCACTATTTCGCAAAGTTTTAAGCAATGTACACAAAACCTTGACTATACTTAAACCTTCCTTATGAATCACTATCTAGTAGCGGAAACCTCATGAAAATCTGTTAAGTAGTTTTAGAGTTTACCGCGAACGGACACACAGAAAGTCGCGGCGAAGGACATCGTTTTATAATATGTAAGGATACCGATGTTGAGTGTAATAAAATATATCAGGATTTCCCGTTTGATTTGTGTATTTTATTGTTTCGTAAAAATGGCTGAACGGATTTGCCATTATTTATTCCAGTAGATATTATTATGCCAAGTTTATAACGTAGATTTATAGGATATGATCAGTATGCTGAAATAATTCGTTTGTCCATTTGTAAAAAACATCAAATCACAAATTTATAACTTTACTTCCTTATTATATTAGCCTAACTTTTATCTCAATCGTTCGCTTTGTAGGAGTACCCACTATTTTTTAATAAATGTTTCTTACCCTATCTGTATATGAATGTTGGTTGTGTGTGCAGTGGCGCTGGCGTTCGGCGTGAAGGAGTCCACCAAGTTCAACAACTTCTGCACCGGCGTCAACCTGTGCGTCGTGCTGTTCGTCATCATCTCCGGCACCTTCAAAGGTATGCGCGGATCCTTTGTCTTGCTGCCTCATAATTATCTGTGATAGCGCTAATAAAAATAAATACTATGATAAAATGTTCTGAGTCTAAAAATGAATATAATAACTTATTATTTCGTCATGTTCCCAAACTACGAAACGTTAAAGTATAGAGAAGCTCCAGGAAAACGTTACATTTTTAATCCAAAAATATCTACTGGTATTACTGAATTCACATTTGTACATTATTATAATCGAACAGTACGTTACTATTCTGTGACAATCTTACATTTGTAAGCAGTGACATATGTAACAATATGTATGATTGATCTGAACAAATTGCACTCGAATATCTGGGGTGTCTCCTATATTACATATTAATTTCGATATCTGCCATCTCAATTCAGTATCTAGTTAGACTGGATCTACCAGTACAAACCAGCGAATGGCGAATAATACTCTGCTTGTTCGCAGAAAGCCATAGCATATACGTGGTATAATGGATGTGACCGACATACGTGTAACATGGTTATTGATTGAGGATAATTAATAGTTAATACAAATATCGATTCATTTAATTGATTTGTCATGTCGATAACAGACATTATAGTTGTACGTGTATGTTGTTCATTTATTTTAATATGTAATCGTTGTAGTCGTTTATGAGCTTCTTTCACTTTGAATACATTATGGTCCTTTAATTTCGTCATAGATGAAGGTTGCTTGGCTAGAGTCCACCCACTGGCTAACCGATAAAATGTTGGTTTTCTTGGGTGTTTAGGTGTTCGTAACCAGCGAGTGCCATGAAATTAATATCATTCATTCATCATCATTACAACCCATAATTGTGCCACTGCTGGGCTCGGGTCTCCTCTCACAATGTGAGGGGTACAGGCCATAGTCCATCACGCTGGCCAAGTGCAGATTGGCAGACTTCACAACGCCTTTGAGAACATTATGGAGAACTCTCAGGTGTCAGGTGTCAGGTTTCCTCACGATGTTTTCCTTCTCCGAAGCAAGTGATAATTAACTAGCAATACGCACATAACTTATAGAAAATTGGTGGTGCGTAGGTACAGGATTTGAATGCACGATTTCCCGTTCAAGAGACCAACGTTTAAACCACTAGGCTATCACTGCTGTTAATATGAAATGAATATATGCGGGTTTATTCATTCACTTTGCTTCACATATAACCTTGGTTTCAGCTGACACCAAAAATTGGCGCATCGACGCCTCAGAAGTGCCGAAGTCAGATAAAAAGGACTTCGGTACGGGCGGCTTCGCGCCGTACGGCCTCGCCGGGATTATCAAGGGGGCTGCGGTCTGCTTCTATGGATTTATTGGTGAGTTATCTCTGTGTATAGGCCATTTCAGGGGATTGTACATAATAACAAATAAATAAGGAAGCTTTGACGCGTTACTTTTACATTGCTACTATAATTCGATCCGGTAACAAAGGGGTTACCTGGCGCAGGTATCGATCACATGAAGGTATGATACGTGACGGATACGCGACTTTGCGGTGCGTTTTTTCACGTATGCGGTCGACGTTCGGCCGTTAATGGATGACGCACATACGCACATCTCGTCAACAATACGTATTATGCGTCAAAATGACGCACCGCGTACTATATAAGCCTAGTGTATTTTTGGTGGTACTAACAGTATACTCATGCGCAAGTAACTTGGAAAGACTTAGAAAGATACATTAGATGCGCAGAAGTCGTTTTACTCTGCCTTTAGTTCTGCGCATCTAACTGTCTCTTATCTTCTTGCCAAGTTCCTTTTCCATGATTATACCCCTGGGAGTTGGTATATCTAATGTGTGTGTATGTGTGTGTGTGTGTGCGGCAGGGTTCGACTGCGTGGCGACGGCGGGCGAGGAGGCGCGGCGGCCGCAGAAGAGCATCCCGTTCGCGGTGGTGGCCTCGCTGCTGGTGGTGTTCCTGGCCTACTGCGGCGTGTCCTCCGTGCTCACGCTCATGCTGCCCTACTACATGCAGGTCGGTGAACGGTGCCCGGTGCCTGGTGGCATCTGCCGTATACTATCATCTGGTTTAATCACAGATTGTTGCACTTGTGTTTTACAAGTACATAACAATAGAACTTGTAATGATACTGATTCCAAAATATTTTAAATGACTGACAAACTTAACTAAAATTACGACCAAACACGATAAAATAAAGATACGATAAATGCAATGCCCTTAGTATATTTTGTTTAGTAAAAGAGGTTTAAAAAAATATGTCTTAATCATATAAGCATAGTCTTAGTCATAATTGTTTCTTTCGTGAACGTGATTTGACCATTACATGATCTATA